>CM037036.1:32181116-32197482 GCA_020882235.1 Schizaphis graminum | reverse complement strand
AATGTTTTAAATTAACTATCAGTAGTAAATACAATTAAAACAATCAACTCGAATTAAATTAAAAATATCTATACATACCAATAAAATAGAATATTATAATAATTACCACACAATCCATGATTAATATTAAAGCACTTCTGTTATTGTACTTAAACAAAAAAAAGAAAAAGAAAAACACACCCGACCATTCTTACAGATGGACAAAAAGGAAACCATTACCAAACTTGCAAAGAAGTTCAAGAATGTACAGTTCAATATAAACCGACTACAACAAGGAAAAGAAGTATACAACAGAAACAAGATCAGGAGAGCCCGGAAAAATAAGACCAAAAAATCTACAGAACAACCAGAAATAAAAAAGAATATTTATAAAACTATACAAACAATTTCTATGGAAGAAGAGATACAACAAAAATTCATAAACCTTGTACATTTCTAGGCCTATCTAGGTTCCCACTAAACTTAACAGAAGTAGAGAAACTTAGTACGAATGAAGAAATAAACATAAAAATTCTAGAAACAGAACAATCAAACGACGAATTTTGTAGAAATATATTAAATGCTTAAATGACATAGGGCCATAGGGGAACAAAAATTTAAGAAAAAATCAAGAAGATATTGTGTAAAGAATAATATTTTATATTACAAACAATGGAACAAAAATGTACAGCTAGACCTACTAGTCATTCCCAAAAGTTTGATCAATACTGTATTAAAATCATACCATGAATCAATATTTAGTGGAAACTTCGGCATAACCAAAACAATCGCCAAATTAAAACAAAAGTATCATTGGGATACGATGATCAAAGACACCACAAATTTTATCAATTCTTGTACTTCCTGTCAACTATTAAAAACACCAATTGGCAAAGCACCAGGATTACTACAACCAATACCTATAGAATCAGGAAAACCACTACAAAGGTTAACTTTTGATTATTTGGGACCACTTCCACCCTCTCACGGAAAAAAATATTTAATTGTGGCAACATGTAATGCGACAAAGATGGCTTTTGCAAAGGCGGTAGCGAATGCAACAGGAGCAGAAACAATAAATTTCCTAATGGATCTAATAACCTCATACGGAGTTCCAAAATATTTTTGCAGCGATAGAGGCACGCATTTTAAAAACAAAGAAGTGGAGGAAGTATGTAAAAACTTAGGTATTACAGAAATATTTTCTAGTGCATATCACCCACAAACAAATGGAATGACAGAATTAATGAACAAACTAATATGCAATAGCTTAACTCACTACGTAAATAAAAACCAAAAATATTGGGTACTATATTACAAATTAGTGGTATTTGCATATAACACATGCCCGAGCTCAAGACTAAAGGTAAGTCCTTTCTTCCTACTACACGGTATGGAAGCAAACCTACCATTAGACAATAAAATCCTACCAAAAAACGACAATTTTAATCTTATAAAATCTATAGAAATATTACAAGAGATCAGAAAGAATATACCAGATATAATACGAAAGGAACAACAAATACAAAAATTAAACTACGACAAAACACATAAGACGGTGAACTAACTACCAGGTCAGAAAATTTTAATAAAATTTCAATTTCAAGAACCAAATAAATCAAAAAAATTAGCATATAAGTATAGAGGACCTTTTAAAATAATAAAAAAGATGTCTGATGTAAATTACAAAGTAGAATTAATACTAAATGGGAAATCAACTACAGATACCATTCACGTCCAAAGAATTAAACCTTTTACAGATAGAGAAAAGAATAACATTTTAGTAAATAATAAATTACTAATCAATTAACCATTAAATTTTAGTTTGTTCTAGCAAAATGTGCCTATTAATAGTATTACTAATAGGTAGCAGTATAGCAGCAGAAGAAAAACTAAGCATTACCATATCATCAGGGGCGTTTTTTAATGAAATACCGGAAGTAATGGTATACGAAAAAAGTATACCACTCATATATACTCAAAAAATTCTAACAGAAGAACAAAATTTTATAGAGAACTTAATTGAAATAGAAAATTACTGTGAAAATAAAAAAAATAACTATTGCTATACTATACAACAAACATTAATACTATTAAAAAATCTTAACACAAACATTAATGATAACAAAAAAAATTTAGAAAAAACTGAAGAAATGGTAGGAAATAATGGAAAGAAAACAAATAGGAAAAGAGGAATACAAATATTCATAATAAACATCCTATACCAAGGTCACAAGACTTGTTTAGGAGTTTAGAAGGAGCAAAATATTACTCATCAATCGATATGGCTCAAGGTTATTTTCAATTACCAATAAAGGTTGAAGACAGATACAAAACCGCCTTTATAACAGATTTTGGACTATATCACTTTAAACGAATTCCTCAAGGATTTAAAAACTCGAGACCAATTTTCCAAAGAGTAATAAATAATTTATTTAGTGATTATTTATATAGGACAATGGTTGCGTATTTAGACGATATTTGCTGTTTCGGGAAAAATTTTGAATCGTCATTAGAAAGGCTGGAAAACATTCTTATACGGCTAGATGAGGCTGGACTAAAATTAAAAACAAATAAATGTGTATTTTTTAGCTCAAAAATAGAACTTTTAGGACACGAGGTTTCAAATAGTGGAATTATTCCACTAGGAAAAAATGTAGAAGCAATAAAACAATTTCCAATACCCAAAAAGGTAAAAGATGTCAGATCATTTATTGGGCTAACAAGTTATTATAGAAAATATATATTAAATTTTGCAAAAATCGCAAGTCCTTTAACCGATCTAACAAAAAAGGAAAATAAGTTTTGTTGGGACGAGGCCCACAATAACGCTTTTAATATTTAAAAAAAATCAATAATTACTGCGCCCGTTTTAGCTCACTTTGAGGACACATACCCTGTTTTTGTTACAACTGACGCATCTTTAGAAGGGCTTTCAGGTATTTTAGAACAGGAAAATCCTAATGGTGATAAACATCCAATTGCATTCGCATCTAGGAAATTGAAAGGGGGAGAAAAAAATTTTTCTACTACACAACTAGAAATGTCAGCAGTAGTATTTGCACTTAACTATTTTAAAGAATATCTAATAGGTAGGAAAATAACCGTGTATAGTGACCATTCAAGTTTACAATACTATAAAACAATGAAAAACCCGTCATCTCGCATAACAAAATTTATCTTTAAGTTATTAGAATTTGACTTAGAAATTAAACATAAACCAGGTGCAGGAAATTTGGCTGCAGATTGTTTATCCCGATACCCTGTAGAAAATATTAATACATTAATCACTGAATTAAAAAAAATAAAAGACGACGTCCCGACATCTATAACCGAAATCAACTTCGACATATTAAAAGAAAAACAACAACTAGACGAGTTTTGTAACGGCATAATTAACGCAATAAAAACAAAAACTAATTCCAAATACAAAAAGAAATCTCGGCAATATTGTATTAAAAATTAATTACTATATTTTAAAATTGGTCACCCCATGGAGCAAATAACTTATTAGTGATACCCAAAGATTTAACCAACACGATACTCAAATCTTACCACGAATCGGTTTTTAGTGGACACTTTGGAATAATTAAAACATTGGCAAAATTAAAACAAAAATACTACTGGCCAACAATAATTCAAGATACCATAAAATTTATAAAAACTTGTGTTTTATGTCAAATGATAAAAAATCCAACAGGTAAATGCCACGGACTACTACAACCCATACCTTTACTATCTGGAAAACCATTACAAAGGTTGACATTTGATTACTTAGGTCCACTACCCATTTCTAGAGGAAAAAAATATCTTATCGTAGCGACTTGTAACGCAACAAAAATGGCATTTGCAAAAGCAGTGGCAAACGCAAACGGAGCAGCAACAATAATTTTTTTGATGGAATTAATAACATCGTATGGAGTACCTAAATATTTTTGTAGTGATAGAGGTACTCATTTTAAAAACAAAGACGTAGAATATGCATGCAAAAAATTAGGTATTACGCAAGTATTCTCAAGTGCATATCACCCACAAACAAATGGTATGACAGAACTTATGAATAAAATAATTTGCAATAGTTTATCACATTACATTAATGAAAACCAAAAAGATTGGTCACTATATTATAAAATGGTAATTTTTGCGTACAACACATGTCCCAGCTCTAGATTAAAATTAAGCCCATTCTATTTACTCCATGGTATAGAAGCAAATCAACCGTTGGACAATAAATTAACAATAGATAACGAATCATTTAACCTCACCAAATCCCTGAAATTATTACAAGAAATTAGAGATACCGTTCCCAAAATTATCGAAAAAGAACAAGCTATTCAAAAAAAACAGTACGACCTTAAACACAAAAATATTAATTTTACACCGGGACAAAAGGTTTTAATAAAATTTGACTTCCACGAACCAAATCAATCAAAAAAATTAGCAAATAAGTACAGGGGTCCCTTCACGATTATCGAAAAATTAACAGATGTAAACTACAGAGTAGAACTAATATTACGTGGAAAAAAAGAAATCGACGTCATACACGTACAAAGAATGAAACCCTTCTACGAGACAGACGTACCACTCATACCAGATTAATTATTAAACATAAATTAAAAATCCAAATAAATAAATAATAAAACTTACATTAATGAAATAAACAATTATATTATATACCACACAAAAACACATAAACACATAACCACAATCAAAATATTTAAAAAATATTAAGACATAAGAATAAAAATATTAATAAAAATAACCTTGTGGTCTATAAGACTATAATAAATGCGAATATGACACAACAACAGTAGGTAAACAACAGTACGAAAAACAATAATATGAAGACCATCCGGACGCCAAGAAGAATAATCGCAAACTAACTACTTAAATCAGAAGAAAAATATTAAAATCATTTAAAAAAAAAAAAAAAAAACACTATTATGCAGCTGTTTTATATGTCAATATATATTAATTGTGTATATTATACTATGTATATAAATATATGTATATTAGTGTGTGTGTATGTATATATATTATATATATACGTATATATATTATATTATATACGTCAACGTAATACGTAAGCATAAAAAGAAACAACAACCGACAGACAAATTTTAAAATAAACTCTTTTATTTATATATATAAATAAAACACAGAATCAGGTGTTTCAGAAAATATTACCATCAACAAAGGAACTAAACTCAAAATCAAATGATAAAATAAAAATGGTACATTCTGTAGGATTATCGACTGTGTCGTTAATATTAATAGGAGTAATCATATTCAAAATAATTAAATCACGAAGAAACAAAAATAAAATTAAACCAACCAACACAGTGAAAGTGGTATACAACGCTGAGAGCAACCAACTTCAAGTTCAAGATAACACAGGAACAACACAATAATTAAAATTGTTTTAAAACCAAAAAAAAAAAAAAAATGTAAAAATAGGATTAAGTAGAATAAATTAACAATTATTTTATAAGAGGGGTTAGAATATAATAATAAAATAAATAATAAAAAAAAAAAAAATGTAAAATAGAATTAAGTAGCGCAACTAACCATTATACTTAGAATAAAAAAAAAAAAAACTTTGTAATAGATATATATAATTATATACATGTAATTTAATTAGAATAACTAATTATTCATTTTAAGGGACACATATATAAGACAAATGTAAGATAAATAATATAAAAAAAAAAAAATGTTTTAAATTAACTATCAGTAGTAAATACAATTAAAACAATCAACTCGAATTAAATTAAAAATATCTATACATACCAATAAAATAGAATATTATAATAATTACCACACAATCCATGATTAATATTAAAGCACTTCTGTTATTGTACTTAAACAAAAAAAAGAAAAAGAAAAACACACCCGACCATTCTTACAGATGGACAAAAAGGAAACCATTACCAAACTTGCAAAGAAGTTCAAGAATGTACAGTTCAATATAAACCGACTACAACAAGGAAAAGAAGTATACAACAGAAACAAGATCAGGAGAGCCCGGAAAAATAAGACCAAAAAATCTACAGAACAACCAGAAATAAAAAAGAATATTTATAAAACTATACAAACAATTTCTATGGAAGAAGAGATACAACAAAAATTCATAAACCTTGTACATTTCTAGGCCTATCTAGGTTCCCACTAAACTTAACAGAAGTAGAGAAACTTAGTACGAATGAAGAAATAAACATAAAAATTCTAGAAACAGAACAATCAAACGACGAATTTTGTAGAAATATATTAAATGCTTAAATGACATAGGGCCATAGGGGAACAAAAATTTAAGAAAAAATCAAGAAGATATTGTGTAAAGAATAATATTTTATATTACAAACAATGGAACAAAAATGTACAGCTAGACCTACTAGTCATTCCCAAAAGTTTGATCAATACTGTATTAAAATCATACCATGAATCAATATTTAGTGGAAACTTCGGCATAACCAAAACAATCGCCAAATTAAAACAAAAGTATCATTGGGATACGATGATCAAAGACACCACAAATTTTATCAATTCTTGTACTTCCTGTCAACTATTAAAAACACCAATTGGCAAAGCACCAGGATTACTACAACCAATACCTATAGAATCAGGAAAACCACTACAAAGGTTAACTTTTGATTATTTGGGACCACTTCCACCCTCTCACGGAAAAAAATATTTAATTGTGGCAACATGTAATGCGACAAAGATGGCTTTTGCAAAGGCGGTAGCGAATGCAACAGGAGCAGAAACAATAAATTTCCTAATGGATCTAATAACCTCATACGGAGTTCCAAAATATTTTTGCAGCGATAGAGGCACGCATTTTAAAAACAAAGAAGTGGAGGAAGTATGTAAAAACTTAGGTATTACAGAAATATTTTCTAGTGCATATCACCCACAAACAAATGGAATGACAGAATTAATGAACAAACTAATATGCAATAGCTTAACTCACTACGTAAATAAAAACCAAAAATATTGGGTACTATATTACAAATTAGTGGTATTTGCATATAACACATGCCCGAGCTCAAGACTAAAGGTAAGTCCTTTCTTCCTACTACACGGTATGGAAGCAAACCTACCATTAGACAATAAAATCCTACCAAAAAACGACAATTTTAATCTTATAAAATCTATAGAAATATTACAAGAGATCAGAAAGAATATACCAGATATAATACGAAAGGAACAACAAATACAAAAATTAAACTACGACAAAACACATAAGACGGTGAACTAACTACCAGGTCAGAAAATTTTAATAAAATTTCAATTTCAAGAACCAAATAAATCAAAAAAATTAGCATATAAGTATAGAGGACCTTTTAAAATAATAAAAAAGATGTCTGATGTAAATTACAAAGTAGAATTAATACTAAATGGGAAATCAACTACAGATACCATTCACGTCCAAAGAATTAAACCTTTTACAGATAGAGAAAAGAATAACATTTTAGTAAATAATAAATTACTAATCAATTAACCATTAAATTTTAGTTTGTTCTAGCAAAATGTGCCTATTAATAGTATTACTAATAGGTAGCAGTATAGCAGCAGAAGAAAAACTAAGCATTACCATATCATCAGGGGCGTTTTTTAATGAAATACCGGAAGTAATGGTATACGAAAAAAGTATACCACTCATATATACTCAAAAAATTCTAACAGAAGAACAAAATTTTATAGAGAACTTAATTGAAATAGAAAATTACTGTGAAAATAAAAAAAATAACTATTGCTATACTATACAACAAACATTAATACTATTAAAAAATCTTAACACAAACATTAATGATAACAAAAAAAATTTAGAAAAAACTGAAGAAATGGTAGGAAATAATAGAAAGAAAACAAATAGGAAAAGAGGAATACAAATAATCGGAGATTTTTACAATTTTTGCTGCGATGTAGCAACCGAAAAACAGATAAAAAATTTTTACACAAACGAGGACAAACTAAAACAACAAGCAGACAGATTAAAAGACGTTTTTGTATCAGACCATAAAGACTTAAATCAAATAACATCACAACTAAACAACTACACAACTGTAACTAGCAATAAACTTGAAATATTAAAAAATAGTTTCAAAACATTACTTAACGAAGAAAAAAAAATGATTTAATAGAAACCACAAAAACTGACAAAGAAATTAAAGGGCTACAAGACATTACGTTTTCATTAATAACTATGATCATAAAAATTATGAACTACGAAAGAGAGACTAGTACACAACTACATTGCAAAATTAGTAAAATACCATCAAGACTTATAACAATAGACACGCTACATACAGATTTAATAAAACTCTCAGACATAATAAAAAAAAATGGCTTCGAATTAGCAATTAACTTAGACAACCTTTCACTTTACTATAACATTCCTATAACAGAATGCCAATTTTCCAAAACTCAAGTTCTAATAAAAATAAAGATTCCTATCCGCGAACTTAAATCGAATTGGAAATTATTTCAGTATATACCTGCACACTTCATATATAAAAATTCAACGTGTATAATATATTCCGAAAAAACATATATGGCAGTTAACACAATAAATAACGAACACCGAGTAATTTCGGGTATAGGCCTACAATATTGCGATCCCCCAGTAACTGACCTATGCTACACACCAAGGTTCTCATCAGACATAACATTAACACCAAGGTGCGTAGAGGCTATTTTCAAGAACCTACCGCTAGACGAAATAAACAAATATTGTTATTTCCAATGTGTAACCCAAACGAATAACGAAGAAACACTAATAAAGCAAATAGGAGTCAATACATATGCTATAACTAATCCACAACCGACATTATATATAAGAAAGGAAGTAGATAACATAATAACAACACAAAAACTTTTTATAAAAAACGAACAGACTCTTATTCCAAAAATGTACCCCTGCGAACTAAGCAATAATAACAAACTGACTGTACAAAGAGTACTACCCATATCATGGACAAACATAAAATCACTTAAAATAATACATGAAGAACAAAGAGACAAAATTTACTTTACAAACTTATCAGAAATCATGAACTCGGACTGGACGAAAGATATCCCAAACTTCCATATCAATAAAAAAATTAAAAATTATGATGAATATTTCAAAGACATAATGTTAGACGGCATGCCAAATAGATTAATAAATGACTTTATAGGGGATACCGTGTACATAAAGTGGTTGGCCCTACTAACCATAAGTATAACTTATATAACCTACAAAATATACCCCGTGGTCATAACTGTGCAGCTACTTATGACAGCCCACACATTACCCCCACCAATACCAACAAGACAATAAATAAAATACTTAAAACTAAACTTAATTAAATAATTTCCGCTGCACAAGAGAAGAATCATACGACGTCCATAAAGAAACAGGCTGAAATAAACCCACGAACGACACTGCTCACAAATGTACAACTCCACAATCCTCTGACCTAATAAAAAAAAAAAATATATATGTAATGATGTAATAAAATCCTATTGTTAATAAAACTTTATATACTTACACAAATGTAAAAACATCAAAATCTGTTTAGAAAAAAATTTTTTTTAGGCAGTAATAGAATTAACTCTATAAAATATAATCAATATCATGTACAAAATATTCATATCTTTAAAATATATAAATTATATTATTAATTTTATATATACGATCTTACCATTTAAGCAACACTGTATATTTTTTTTTTAACAAAATGTGATGCAATAACAAAATCAAAATCATGTAAAATTATTTTAAAACTATCACATAAGCAATAGTGTAATTTTTTTTCTCGGTCCCCTCTTTTTACAACATTTAACTACAAAGTGTCTATAACAACAACATAACCAAAAATATATGAACTTATATATATAACATGCCCACTGACATACAGTTAGCATCAAATGAACAAGCTTCTGTAAAAATCATACACCTCTACGGGATGTTCCACTCAAATGATAATTATTACTAGGTACCTATTCAAAACATGTGGTGAACCCAACTATAATGAAATTTATATATCCTCTTTTGAGAGAAAAAAAAATATATTATAAAATAAATTATTAATTTATTAATATAATTATCATTATAAGGTATATATTAATATATTTTAATTGTGGTCTTCCTCTTCATAACTGTCACGCTCCAGCAGCTCCACAACAGTCTCATATGGCGGGGGAACTACGCCCGCCGGCCACTCCATTTCAAGCTGACACATACGTCCACCAGCTAAGACAAGATTTAAGAAAAAAAAATATATATGGAGAACACAATACAGTAAAAATAAACACTAACTTTACATACCAAAAAAAGTATAAACAACAACAGTAGTATTGGCAGGCATCATAAATATCGTATGGAAGGACTACTAAACACAAACTGAAGTAAAATAACACATAAGACAACACAAAAAAAAAACAACACAAAGAAATAAGAAAATGGAAACATCAGCAACAAAATCAAGAAACAAAAAATAAACGCAGACAACAATTTTAAATCCACATAAAAAATTATTTAACAAATGCAGAGAATACACAACCTACGTCAACATATTTCCAACAATACAATCCCATCGTTCCATGAGGCGAAAATAGGTATCAAAATATCCACGGTGTAAAATGTAAAATATGAGGTCATATTTTTTGTAATTTAGGGGACTGTTGTATTAAGCTTTAAAGTAAAAAGATAATTTAATAAGAAATGTTAGTGTTTAAGAATTAGATTAAATAAACAATCATAGGTTATTGGTAGAGAGCCATAAGTAATAAGTAAAATTGCGTAACTATTTCTATTTAAGTTAAACAAACACGCAAGTAGGTTAAAATAACAATTATAACAATTTAATATAACATTATGTAACTAGAATAAGAAAACAATAATATAATTTATGCTTAATCAATAAGATAACTAGGTTAAGACAGGGAAAAACATAATGTAATTAATATATAAAGAGGATGGAAACTCCAAGAGCGGGGTCAGTGGTGGTGATCGTGTGACTCGATCATCACTGAACACCGCGCGTTCAATAAAGTATTATTAAATATTTCGTGTATTATTTTATTGTATATTTCGAGTAATCGGAGTATACGACACTATTTACCAAATTTCTACTGTGTTACCATATTTGTTAGAGTTACCCGTGTCCCTAATTTTAAGTTTACACACATAACAATATACACACCTACACACACCACCGCACACTAGCACTCTTTGGTCTTGCTCGGCGACCCCGTCCACTTCCTTTGAGTCGCTATACATATATACACACCATCACACAGGTCGGTCGGTGTGTGCGTACCGTTCGCGAAGTAGTTAGGTAACCGGGCGCGCGTATTATTATTTTACGCTCCCGGCCCGTACATTTTGGTGACCTCTACGTGATAGATGTATAATAACGTATAGCAATATATAGGGTAATATTTCGCGATAATAATTTATTTATATTGATATTATTGTTACATAAGTGTCGTATTATATTCACATTGAGGTATTTAGCTATTATTTTATTATTTTAGCCTTATACAATAACTCTGGTTTGTGATGATATACGTTTTCATTATTATTATCGAGTATAAAGACGTATAGTACCTATGCAGATGCGTGAAATTATTATTCTATCAAATTAATTATAATTTACTGGAGTTTGATCAGGTTGTTGTTGGGACGTGATCATATATTATATAATATAGCATTGTCATATTATATTACTTATAGCTGTATCTCAATTATTCTCATTATTTTCGATTGCATTAGGCTGTCGCAATATATAATTCCATAGTGTTGTATTATTGTCATATCTGTTATCATATTGATTGATAGTCTACTTAACTATATAGTAACGTTGATTGATTAATAAATGAAATAATATAGTAATCATGGCGTTGGATGAGGATAATCTAAAACAATTGATAGTACTGAGGAGAAAACGTGGTGTTATCAAGGCCTCACTGACTCGATTGCGCAATTTCACTAAAGAGTTTGATCCAGTTGTGCAGTCTATAGCGTTGCTTGAATTTCGTCAAGAAGAACTACCTCAAATTAGTAAAAAATTCGATAGTGTACAATGCGAGATAGAGATGATTTCCGAAGAACCAGATAAGGAAGAACAAGAACGTGAAGGGTTTGAGAAGGATTATTTTGACGCCAGAGCTCGATTGCAGGAAATAATAAATTTGCAAAAACATTCAAGCACCGTAGGCCATAATCAGTCCTTTGGGTCCTCAGGAGGTGGGCATTGGTCAAGATTGCTGCCCATTCCGCTTCCTGAATTTAAGGGTAATATTGAGGATTGGGAGTCATTTTATGATGTGTTTCAAGCGTTAGTACATAAGGATGACTCAATATCACTCGCTCACAAGCTGTACTATTTACGATCTTGTCTACGTGGTCCAGCGTTGGACATCGTGAGTTCGATTCCTATGACCGATTGTAATTACGAAGTAGCATTGCAGCGACTTAAGCAACGCTATGACAATAAAGGTTTGGTGATTCAAACGCATATCAGAGCGCTTCTTGATAGTCCCCGCGTAGAAATACCCACAACGGCTTCACTCCAAAAATTGCATTCACACATTGGGTCACATGTAGTCGAGTTAAAGTCATTAGGACAACCGGTAGAGCACTGGGATGCTTGGCTCGTCACAATTGTGCTACGTCATTTGGATAAGGGTACGCTGCATGAGTGGCAGCTTCGCCAAACCGACACGCAATTGCCAAAATACGCAGCTATCGAAGGATTTTTAGCAAATCGATGTGTAGCATTCGAAGGGTCAGGTGCTTGGAATGCACAGTCAGGAGAGACCGAAATTAACATTGTGTCAAGTTTAAAAAGGCACGTTCCAAGCGGCAACGTCAAAAAAATGGCTTTAGTGAGTGAACATGATAGTGTTGAGAGTTGTGTTCATTGTGCAGGACTACATAGATTATACCATTGTGATGCATTCAAGAAGCTTAACGTCCATGAGCGACTGACAGTCGCACGAAATACCAGACTGTGCTTCAATTGTTTATCTCCAACTCACATGGCAGATAAATGTAAATCTAAATACAGCTGTTTTAGTTGCAAACGACGGCATAACACACTACTGCATATGGAGAGAGCAGTTACGCCAGCAACGATGAACGTGGAAAAGAATATCGTAGTTGATCCGAACGAAGTTTCTACGGTGTCTATGTCTGCAAGGACGACCGAAGGACATGTGTTTTTAGCAACCGCGTTAATATTAGCTAAGGACAATAGTGGTATTTATAGAAATTGCCGCATGGTATTAGATAGCGGGTCGCAGGTGAACTTCATTTCAAAAAAGCTGTCCAACAAGTTGCAGTTGTCTACTAAAGAATCAATACTCCCAATTAATGGTATCGGAGCGAGTCAAGTGCAGGCAAGATCTTGTGTGGAAGTACACTTGAAATCCAGAACGACCGATTTCAGTTTACAGATTTCATGTTACGTTTTACCGGTTATTGTAAACTCACTTCCTGCTGTCACAAGTCCGATGAATGGTTGGCAAATACCAGATAGTTTAACGAATGAATTAGCAGACCCTGGGTTTGCTGAAGCAGGATCAATAGATTTACTCATCGGCGGAGGTTCATTCTTTGACCTCTTAGAGCACGAACGAGTTCAATTAGCAACGAATTCATTATATTTACAAGGTACCAAGTTCGGATGGGTAGTGACTGGAGAACTTGGCGTGTCTTGTTTGATGTCATCAGGATCTATTGGTGAAGATTTAGAAGAAGATTGGATGGCCATACAGTCAAAGGATGATCATGCATATGGCCGCAGTTCCAAGGGAAACAAAAAGGCGTTGGAAGAAGACAAGGCACGGCGACACTTTGCGTCGACGGCTAGGCGAGATGTAGACGGTCGATTTATACTTCGTTTACCTATAAAAAGTGAAGTCGGAAGTATAGGAAATAGCATTAACATGGCAAAATCTAGGTTCCTGAACGTAGAGCAAAAATTACAACGTGACGAATCATTGCGTGTAGAGTACGTTAAGTTCATGAAGGAATATTTGGACATGGGACATATGGAGGAAGTAGTCAACGAAGCTGAGTTACCAAAAGTCGTTTGTTATTTACCACACCATGCAGTGGTAAAAACTGCCAGTATTACTACCAAGGTCAGAGTCGTGTTCGATGCGTCTGCTAGAGGTACCAAAGGACGATCATTGAATGACATATTGGTACGTGGACCTACGGTGCAAGACGATATCTTTACGATATTAAGTCGTTTACGAAAGCATCAATATGTTCTAATGGCAGATGTGAAGAAAATGTATAGGCAGATTAAGATTGCTCCAGAAGATTGCGATCTACAACGAATATTATGGCGTTCAAGTCCTACCGATGAATTACTATCTTATAGATTGTTAAGGATCACTTATGGTACTGCGCCTGCGTCATTTATGTCAACCCAATGTTTAGTAACATTAGCGGACGAGTTTGAAAAGGAGTACCCCCTAGCATCCAAGGCTATAAGAAAGGACTTCTATATGGACGATCTTATGACGGGATCAGAAACAGAAGAAGGATGTTTAAAGCTTCATCGTGACATATCCGCTATTCTCGAGTCCGCAAAATTACCGCTTCGAAAATGGTGTTCGAACTCAAGTTATTTTAGAGAACAAATTGGTAAGGGTAATGACGACCCATTATTTTCGTTAAAAATCGATAAGGACGACATAGTTAAATCTCTCGGACTTTGTTGGAAACCAGCGGAAGACGAATTTCGATTTAACATCATGAAAAACAAGAAACGACAGCGATTAACAAAGCGGATGTTATTGTCAGATCTGAATCGAGTGTTTGATCCACTGGGATTCCTTACACCAGTGTTGATAATAGGCAAGATTTTTCTTCAGCAGTTGTGGCAACTCAAGGCTGATTGGGACGCCCCATTATCTAATGAGATACAGGAGAAGTGAAGTACATATTACTGCGATCTGGAAGAATTAAAGCAGTTATCAATACCTAGAGGCGTAATATGCGCTGGACATACGCGATTCGAGGTACGTGGGTTTTTTGATGCGTCTCAGGAGGCATATGGTGCTTGTGTGCACATTCGTTCAGTCGGTAAAGACAACATATGGAATGCGCATCTATTATGCGCTAAAAGTCGAGTCGCACCTCTGAAAGGCTCCACTATACCGAGATTGGAATTAAACGGAGCGTTATGTCTAGCACAATTAATCAGTAAGGTTGCTGAAGCTTGGACTATTGATTGTCGATCTTGTCGACTGTGGACAGATTCTACGATAGTTTTGGGATGGTTAAATTGTCAAGCTAGTTGTCTTAAAACCTTTATAGCCAATCGAGTAAGTCAAATTCTAGAACTTACAGATGCAAAACAGTGGAATTATGTAAGTACTAAGGATAACCCAGCGGACATCATATCAAGAGGCACCAGTGCACGAGTTATTCATACGTCGAAATTATGGTGGGAAGGGCTACAATGCTTAATTAAGGACGAAAGAACATGGAGCATACCCAAGCATCGGGTATTAGAAGAAGGGGACCTTCCTGAGCGAAGGGTTATAAAATTGGCACTGTTAACAGCGTATCGTCCGAACAAGGTTCTACAGTGTTATTCGGATTGGAATAGATTAAAACGAGGTGTAGCTTGGCTTCTCCGATATTTGAAGTATTTACGTGACAGGAATCTGTATCCAGAATGTCTTATCATTCTAAATCCGAGCTACAGCGAGCAGAAGTATGGCTATTGAAAAGGGTGCAGTGCGAAGTGTTTTATTATGAAGTACAAGCATTAAAGGAGAATAAGGAACTGCTCGCGCGAAGTAAACTAAGATGTTTGAATCCGTACATGAAAGACGGATTAATCTTAGTCGGCGGAAGATTGAATAATTCTAATTGTATAGAAACTCGCAAACATCCTATGGTTCTTCCAGCTAACCACAAGATAACTCAACTTATTTTCAAGCAGACACATATCGAACAACTACAATGTGGTCCTCAAGGCCTGTTAGCAGAAGTACGGCGGCAGTATTGGCCTTTGCGAGGCCGGGCAGTAGCACGTTCAAGTGTATTAAAATGCATTAGATGCATTCGCGCCAAACCACGTTTTGCCGAACCGATCATGGCACCGTTACCAAGACAAAGAGTCCAATTCAGCCGGCCGTTTTCCGTAAGCGGTGTGGACTTCGCTGGCCCGTTGATAATTCGGAGTGGTATAAGACGAGTAGTAGGCATTAAGGCATGGATTGCCGTATTTGTATGCTTTACGACTAGGGCAATACATTTAGAAGTGGTAGAAGACTTGACCAGCAAGTCATTTATTGCATGTCTACGTCGATTTATGTCACGACGAGGACGTTGCACTACTATATACAGGGTGATTTTTTTATCAAACAACAC
>CM037036.1:32168564-32181093 GCA_020882235.1 Schizaphis graminum | reverse complement strand
AGTAATGTACATCGGTAAATGAATACTGTGCGTCGAAACAGACATCACCGCTCTCCGAAAACCTGCAACACGTTTAAAAACTATATTAAACTACTATGAGTATATTAGTTGTAACGAAGTAATGACATACGTACCATATTTCGTCGACGTAGACGGTAGAGAACGATGAGATAGACGACAAAAGTAACGAATAGGCCTAAAACACGTAAAAATAATATAATAATATATTATATATATATATAAATATGTACATAAGTACAGTACAAAGCAAAAAGTACGGATTACATACCTCGTAAGTCGGTCAGCGTCTGCGATCCAAAACACACGACCCGAGTTAGTGTAATGCTTTCGAAAGGCGCACTACGAATACGGACAGAACGGTCGTAAAACACGAAACGGATCTGCGGAAAAAAAACTGAAAAAAACGTCGTTCTACGGCCGTAACTGTTACCGCGTTGGCGATCGACACGAACGCAATCGTCGGAGAACAAACCGCATACGTACGGCTTGAAAAAATCGTGCACTACACGAATACATACAGAACGGACTCGAAAATCGAAGGAAAAGTATTGAAATATGGTGAAAAACGGAAAATTTTCGAAATAATAAATAATAACTAATAATAATTGATAACGATCGCGGTGATAACGAAAAGGCGGTGCGGAACACCGATCGCCGGGCGGGATGTAAGAAAAAAAATTTAATTTTCTGATTGGCAAACCACCATTTTACGCGTCGCCCCTGGCGGACGACGGCCGTACTCCGTCCCGTTTTATAATATAAGATTATAATTTATAATATGGATGATAATAATATCATTAGGATATTAATATATTGTGTTTAAAATAATAAAAATGTTTAAAGATAATAATCGACAATAACAATAGCGATTAGCAACCGACAACGACGAGCGTATACAGTTAATTTTAAAAATAAACACTAATATTTTACTGTATGGACGACGCTGCCGGTCGTCCAGATACTGCTCGTTTGTGCATGCGTACTAGCGTACCTATATGCTCCTGGTATCTAAGGGAAACAAATTTAATGTTCGCATACGACAAAATATACTAGAAATTTAAAAATTATATAAATATATTATATATATAAAAATAAATAAATATAATAAATATAAATAATAATATATAATATATTATATTATATATTTATATATATTATTATGCGATCGTCCCGTCGTCCAAGCCACGAGCCGCCACTAGGCATTCTACAAGGCACTCTTTGATACAAACAATGAATCTGCAGCGGTTCTCAAACTTTTTGTTTTGCGTACCACTTAAGTTTATTAACAATCAGTCGCGTACCACTAATAATTACAAATAGAACGATCCAAATTCCAAATTGTATTGTTAAATACATTTGTTTTAAATAATAAAGCAGTAAAATACTACAGTATAATTATTTTTATTTATCAGTTTTTTAAAATAAGATATGAATTAAATAATTGAGTGGGTTTATTATCCAAAAATGGCCCTCCGTGTACCACCATGCAGTCTTTAGCGTACCACTAGTGGTACGCGCAGGCGCGGACTGGCTGGGATGCTGGGATGCTACAGCATCCCTTGCCCTAAAATATGTTTTTATTTTTTATCATACAACTGAAGAATTTAAAGTAATTTAATATTGTATTATTTGAATGTTTGTTGTAACTTAATATATATTTACGTTTTTTTACGTATTTTAAATTTGCCCTATAAATTATGTAGCATCCCGTGCCCTTTTTTACCAGTCCACGCCTGAGTACGCGTACCACAGTTTGAAAACCGATGTTCTAGATATAATTTATTAGAACTGGATCTACAATAGTGTGATGGTAATATTGGCAATTTATTGAAGAAATTCATCATTTCCTCTTTTTCACCAGATAATCTTCCAACTTCCTTTTTCTTTTTTGTAATTTCAGGACTTATATGTATTCCTGTACTAGATAAAGATTTAGTAATCCAATTTCTGACAGACCACTCATTCAGATAAAGTGTTTGAAGGAACATTTTTTTACAGACTTGTAATTTTTCATTCTTAATGTTTAAAAATATGAAATTGTATTTGCCTGTCTAGAAATATTGATTTCTGTTTTATTAACTTTAGTAGGGTGTATATGACATAGAGCTGCCACATAAGTTTTACGTTCACACCATGTCATATTATCCCAAAATGATTTAAATAATTGTTTCCTATCATCGTCTATGATAGTAATGTAGTGGGCCAGCAGCTTGTCGAAAAGATACAGGACGTGTCGGAATAAAGTAGACAAAATATTTCTAAGTGTTTATTAAACTGAGTAAAAATTATTCTAAGTCCCAATGAAAGATTTCTGGTGCAAAGTGACGTGAAGGTGCTTGCGCTAACTCTGGAATATTACGTCTGCGGGAGAGCTGCGTTACCCCAGCACCCGTACTTTCGAAATCGTGAATTGTAATCTAGCCGTATTTTGTACTTTATTTTGTACAATTTTGTACAACCAAAATTAAATTTTGTACAACACCCAAGCCCCCCCAAAATTCAATTTCATCTTACGGGTGCTGCGGTAACGTTACCCCAGCACCCGGATCAGTTATTTTTCACAAATTTTAACTTTAAACCGTACAATATTATGTACTTTATTTTGTACAACACCCAAATCCCCTCCCAAAATCCAATTTCATCTCACGGTTGCTATTGAGTATCTTGTATCAATATTGTATCTAAAATACTTGTATCGAAGATACAAGCCCGGTTTAAGGTTGGATTGGGCCTCAGGACACCATACACTTAGTGGGCCCCCTTTCAACTTTACCTTCAAAAATTTTTAACACTACATTTTAAAGACTGTATACTCGTATTATTGTTTATTCTTGTACAGAACAAAAAATAACGTTAATTAAAAATGTATTATACACATATTGAAATATTTATACATATAGAAAACATTGTTTTTTTTTAGTTAATAAGAATAATAGTTTAAATTTTTTCCTTGCTTTTTCTTTAACAAATTTTTGAATCGTTTCATTAAAATCGATCAATATATAAATTATATGGGTACCTTATGCGAATAGATCAAGAATACCTAATATCAATTATTACCATATATACATTATCAATTATTAAAATATCATTTTAATATTTATTATCATTTAGTAATTTTTCGTGATATAAATTTAAGAACATAAAAAAAATCATAAAAATTCTTCACAATTATTTTAAATGTATTAAAAACATATATTTTACAAATAAAGATGGGACCTCAAAATCAATGGGCCCCGGGACCGTGCCCCCCTTAAACCGGGCTTGCGAAGATACTGCACAAACTTTTAGGTAGTAATAGTTGTTGACTGTTGACTATTGTTGATTAATTTATAATTTATATAATTCAAAATGAACCAACAGAAGATATTATCAGCTTTAAAATATGTATGTCAATTATATTACGTAGATGCATTATTTTAACAATAGTTAAATTAATCGTTCATATAATATCATATTACATTTTTTACATTTGTTAACGGATGATTTGTTTTCTAATAAGAATACTGAATAACAAAATTAAATATCATTTTATATTGACAAATGTTGTCATGCCGTAGGTATACAATACCGTTAAAAGTTTATATTATTTTAATATTATCGTTTTGTTATCTGACCAATTTCTTGTCATCGTCACACTACGACTGGTTTACGAGTTGTAATATTGTATTATTATCTTATCGTTAAGAGGACGCTACACACCCATTTTAAATGTAATAAAACACGTTTACGCTTTATGCTTACAGATTTCTTTGTATTAATCGTAGAAAAAAAATTGTTACGGATTATGAAAGAAGACAATATTTACAAGGTCTGAGCGTTGAGTTTTTGTTTTTTAAACTTTTTCAAACATTTTTTTTTTTATATCAAAATTTTGAAAACGTAGTTTTTTACCCCATATTTTTAAATAGTAATAATATAGGTATCAAAAAAAACTCTACGCTCGGCTATAGATACGATTCTCATACTTCAGATGGTAGAATAAAATTTTATTTATATTATTGATTACTCGAATTGTGGCTATAGAGCGGAAACTAGTTTGAATGAATAAAATGTAGAAATTTGCTGGGCCCTCTCGTGGTATGTGCTGCTATAGAAATACAGCGGATAGTATACGATATTATACTCAACGGGCGACGACGACCTGACGTCACTATTCTGTGATTTCGGCAATGCGGGCGTACGTCCAGACTTGGTGTTATCTAAGTATCTATTATTAAATATTTTAAATAATGATAATTATGTCTGCGACTGACGAAATAATAATAATATTATTTTCTGGGTAAAATAAAATAAGACCAGACGTATCAAACTTTAAAAGCATTATAGGCAGCGTTTTCAGTATCAAAAATAATCTAGTCCCTATTTTGAAATTATCCAATTTAGACGTCGAAAGTCAACACCGACATAATATTTTAAATACTGTCATCATTTACTTTCAAAGTGTTTTGGATAAAAGTAATATACTAATATAGGTAGTTATTAATATTATATAGTGAATTAATTTTGTGTTCTGTTTAACGTGGATACGAGATATTACCTATACTTTCTATATTATTCAACTGTATTGTTTTTTCAAATTAATTTATAATGAAAGGCTCAAAAAAGGCACATGGTTACACAAGTGCGCAATATTTGTGCAAACCAAAAGCAATTTCAGCTAGAATGAAAGCAATTCGTGCAAAAAAGAAGTAAGTTTATCATAATAATTATATTATATTATTTAAATGATTTAAATGCCGAATACGTAGATTCAGATATGAATAGCCAATTATTATTATTTTTTTTTATTGTGCAATCCATAATAAATTACAGTAATATGTCAATAAACGACGAAAATGATCATTTGGAAGAGGTAGCTGAATTAATAATTACAAATAGTAGTGATGTATCTTCAAATGATAATACAATGTAAGTATATAATAATAATACTAAAGTAAATTGAACATTTCAAATGTCTATAAAAACTCAAAAACAGTAAAAATATTTTTAAAATTGTATCATGGATAAAAAATGATAAAAAAAATATCTGTGAAAATTTCAAGAATCTGCAGATTATATTTATTTTTCAATTACAACAAAATAATAAAATTTATCGATGAGAAATTCTTAATTTACGGTAGGGTGATCATAAAATTAAAATTAAAATACGAGACACTTACGTTATCCAACTAAATATAATAATTTTTTTGTTTTTATTTTTACTTTTTAAAGCCTAGCCACGTTATACGAGTATATAATATTTTTTATAATTTAACTTCATTTATGATGTTTATAACTGAAATAAAATTAAATTAAAAATAATAAGAGTGATTTACTCATATAATAAGACTCATTTGATACACCCTTGTGAAAAAAAAAAATTGTTAAATTATTTATTTAACACGCTAAACCCCGTAACATTTAAATACAAAGCCCCCTCTCCCACCCAACAGACAAAAATGAAAAATGGATACTTTTTTGGATATGGATATTGTAAAATATAAATAGATATTGTAATCTTCAACACGCACATGTTTAATAACAAACTTTCTGTAGCGGATGGGATTGTACTTATTTATAAGCGATGGCCGATATAAATATAAAATAATAATAATAAAATACCATTAAAATTTAAAATTAGAATATTCTATTGAATATTTTCGTACAAAAATACTTTAAAATCTTTTAATTACCTTAAATTTGTCTAGGGAACCTTTATTAACTAGCACTCCAATAGCATTTTATAAATCGGATACAAAGACTCTAATAAAGCAGCCTAATATTTCATTTGATACACCAGATGATACATGTGTAACTGTGAGTTCTATTATTGATCAAAAGTTGTGTGTGGAATCAAGTAGCAAACCCTATGACTCCATAGTTTCAAAGTAAATAATTTTTTTTAAATTTATGATCAATCAATTATAATAAAATATGTTGTATTTATTTATCGCTTGTATTAGAAGTCTTGAAGGTAGAAGGATTGTCGATATTGAATATTTTATTAGCCAGATTCAAAAAAGACACGAAGGTGGATTTCGGATGTTCTTTTATTGATATGGAATATCAAAATGAAATAATACAAGGTTTCCAATCAATTCTATATTTCAAATGTAAAATGTGTAATATAGTTACAAAATTGTATACCGATAATATTTCGAATATCGAGTCCATATCAGTCAATAAATCGGTTGTTAATGCATGTCAAGCCATAGGTTTGTATTTTTCATATTAATATTATTATAAATTTATAACAATTATTTATCATTAGTCTATGTACTTATGGCACTAAAATAGTAAAAAAAGATAGCTAAAATTTTAAATTTGGAACTTTGAACTTCAAATGCTTATAAAAAAAAGCGGATAAGTGAGTATCGCTCTGTTGTACATTAGGGGGTGGAATGGACCTCGGACTAGGGTAGGTTAAATAAGTAAAAGTCTCAAGATCCTACGTTTGGCAATTTTTAAAAAAATACAAAATTCGAAAATTATTTAGTAGTAAAACATTATTTTACGCGTGTATTTTTGATTTCATAGTAAAATTAAAACTTTAAACACTCGTAAGATTTTTTAAATTGGATAATCCTCAAACTTTTTTTTAATTATTCTAAGCTTAACTTATGGACAGCATAGTATTAAATTTTCAATTCTTAGCTTTTGATAGTAAAATATTTATAAATTTTTAACTACCAAATAGTTAAAAATATTCATGATTTTGACGAATTTTTGTCAATATTTGAACTTCAAATGCTAATAAAAAAAAATTGTGCCTATGTATTTTTATAATTATTGAACGTGAGTTAGAAAAAGTTATGTGGACCCTTCTATTAATTTTAAAGTAATTTTTCCCAGCTAAATTTTTTTTATTAACATTTAAAAAAATAAAATAAAAAAAATTGATTATTTCAAATGCCTATAAATAACTCAAAAAAAGTTAAAATTCTTTAAAAATTTAACTGTGTATGGAGAACGCTAATATAAACATTTGGTGATAATTTAAAGTATTTACATCGATTAGTTTTTGAGTTATACCAAAATAAATAATTCGATTTTGTCGAAAACTGGTTTTGCGTAAAAATCCCATTTTTCCCTCATTTTTTTAGGGTTTTTCTTGACTCATTTAAAAAATATTGAAAAAACACACATCATTTTAAAATCAATAGGTCATTCATCACTCGGTTCAGAATCTAAAAAACTGTGCTTATGTATTTCACTATTTTATATATTTTTTAGTTATTGGTAGTATAAGAACAATTATAATATGAAATCATGTACCTATATTAATATATAATTTATATTATTTCATGTTTATTAGCTTCAAACCTTAAAAATTTGTAATTTGAAATATATAAGTTAAATAATATAAGTTTAAATGTATAGGGATTGGACATACTCAGTTGAACGAATTCACAGCTTTTTTAGAATTACCATCATTGTCGTGTAGTAGTTTTGTTAAAACACAGGCTTCAATAGCCGAAATTGTTCACGATACTGCATGGGAAGAAATGCAAAAGGCCGGCGAGGAAGAAAAAAGAATAGCTATAGATTGTGGTGATATAGATACTGACGGCATTCCTTTAATTACAGTAATCGCGGATGGACAATGGTCCAAACGCAGTTATAAAACAAAGTATGACGCGTCATCTGGTGTTGTGAGTTATTTTAATTTGTACTAAATATGTGTGTCTATTAATAGTTAGTTTATAGTAAATATAGTAATTAAGTACATTTTAATTTAACAGGCGACCATAATTGGCCATAAGACCAAAAAAGTATTGTTTGTTGGTATTCGCAACAAGTATTGTGTTATTTGCCAAAGATCTAAGTCGAGGAAGGAAGTTGTACCAAATCACAAATGCTTCCTAAATTGGAAAAAATCGTCCACTAGTATGGAAGCTGATGGTGTGGTTGAAGGCTTTTTAAAAAGTCAAGAAATGCATGGACTTAAGTTTAATCGAATTATTGGTAAAATAAAAATGTCATCAACATTTTTTTGTATAATAGAGAGATATACTTGTTTTTATATTTAACAATATTCGTAACATACTAAAATGTTTTGATGTAGGGGATGGTGATAGTAGTGTGACCAAAAGGCTCCATGAAGTTCAACCGTACGGACCAAACTTTTATATAAAAAAAATTGAATGCTGTAATCATTTGATGCGAAATTATACATCTAAATTGACTACGTTAGCTAGAAATTCAAAATATCCGCTTCGTGTCCGCAAATTTATACTTACAAACATTCTTCGGTTCCGGTCTGATGTCACAAAAGCTGCTAGGCATTGGCGAAATTTAAATGATTTAACTATGTCCCAAAAAATTAAAGGTAGGTGTATTATTTCAATTTTTTTTTTATGTAGCTACTACATCTGGGAATCGTCAGTTTCTACACAAGAGTAACAGGTAAAAACTTATTAAATTATTGAATACAAAATTTTAATATATGTAGTGTATAGGAACTTTTACGTATATACGTATTTTTTTTTACCGTGTAGGAACTTAATATTATATTATGTATAGTTTGTATACCTATTTTTCAGGAATTCGAAAAGATTTGGGTAATGGTCCATTTCACCGTTTAGGCGAACATACCAACTGTGAAACTTATTTTTGTAACGGTTCAAAAATAAATGAATTGAATTTAGTTCCGGAGGCTGTCAATGGAGGAATTATGTCTGAAATTCAAAATTGTGTGTCGAGACTAATTACGAATGCGGAAAGTTTGTTGGAAAATAAAGACAACAATATTTGTGAACAATTCAATTCATTAATTAACAAACACGTTGCTGGCAAAAGAATTAATTTTTCTAATCGAGGGAACTATAATACGCGTGTTGAAGCTGCCGTTGTTTCATTTAATAGCAAACAATTTTTACGAAAGCTTCACAAAAAAATGACAAATAATTTCAGTCCAGGTATATTTAGTGTTAATATTTAAAATTATTTTAATTTATAATTATAAAATATCAACGAATAACAATAATGTATAATTATGGAACGTCTCTAACAATAAAAATAAATACTAAATAAGTATTATTAAAATATATTATACAATCGATTAATTATGTATATGTTGTAGGAAAATTTGGAAAAAAATATTTAAAAAACCATAGTCGAATAATTAATAATACTAAACGAAGACGAGTATTATTTCCAGAAACCCGTATATTTAAAAAATCTCGTACAGAAAACGGACCAGATGAGGACTACGGTTTGGCAGAGCCTTTAGTCGAAGAATTATCGCCAGAAATGCTCGAAGATAAAAAAAATCAATTCCTTGTTAGTTGTTTCATTAAAAAACTCAAATGTTAATGAAATTGAATTGGAAACTCGAGAACAAAACAATAGTGAAGCATGGTACAGAGAGCGTAGATTACGTCTTACGGCTTCTCGGTTTGGCCAGATTTGTAAAATGCGTAGCACAACAAGTTGTAAGAACACAGTTTATAATATATTATATGGATCTGAAGCTCAATCAAAATCTTTAAAACATGGTCGTGACATGGAGGATATAGCTCGAAAAGAAGCTCAAAAAATTATTGGCGAACAAATTCAGGCCAGCGGTCTGATAGTAGACCCGATAATTTCATTTCTAGCTGCTAGTCCAGGTATAATATTCTTAAATTTTAGTTTATATGATATGAATAAAATATATTGTATAATATATTTTTAGATGGCTTAGTTGGAAGTAATGCAGTTGTAGAGATAAAATGCCCGTTTGTAGCACAAAATACTATTAGTGCAGTTGATGCAGTAGAAAAAAAACTAGTAAGATGAAGAATTAAAAAAATTTAATTTGATTATAAAAATAATTTGATACGTTTATTGTTTTTAAATATTTTAGTTACAATATTGCAGTATAATTAATAACAAAGTTGTACTAAAACACGATCATGCATATTTCTTTCAAATCATGGGACAGTTACATATTTCACGGAGAGAAATATGTTATTTTATCGTGTACACTTCCAACTGGATTCATATTGAAAAAATCCAATATGATAATGTTTTTTGGGAAAATAAAATGGTGAAAGCACTACAAACGTAATATTCTATCATAATATTATTTTGGTTGCGATAAAATGCAAGTACGTTTTTAAATAATACAATCATATTATTTTTTTTAGATTTTACTGGGAATGTTTGTTACCAGAGTTAATAGACCCTCAGTTTCCAAAAAGAATGTTGAAGTCGGACATTAGAGAACCGATTCGAATTAAAAACTGTATTAAGTCAAATGAACAAAAAAAAAAGAAAATATAAAGTCATTAAATAAAATTTTACTCCTAATTCTAAGTTAAAACGTATACCTACCTAAATGTGTTTTTTTTTGTTAATTTTGTTATTCACGCATCGTAATTCGTAGGTAAATACCTTACCTATTAATTACGATGCGTAATACCTTAATTAGGAGAAAGGTAAGATCTTATATATAAAGAATAGTTGGCTTTGATATGTGCAACTGTATCATATTTTTAAAATACTTAAAAATTTTCATAAAAAAGTATACGTGGTAGCAGGTACATATAAAAAATTATAACGTAAAATATATGCAATAATATACAATATATTTATAGGTACCTACCTATACATTAGAATTAGAAATCTTATATTTAGATATTTAGGTAATATTAGTTAAGATTATTATTAAAAATAAGGTAAAATATATATTTTTTAAGAATTAAGTATCTAATAATGCAATAAATACTAATAGGGTGGGTACCCGCAGATATAAAAAATATTACGACTGCATTTACGTGTATATTTACGAGACCCGCCAAAGACGAAGGTTCAGAAAATAATAAACGTCGCTCCCGTATGAGCACAATCGTCTGCCGGCCGCCGACTACGAATAGTAGGCGTGGCTTAAACGTCGCGTGCTTGCGGATCGCAAAAACACTTAACAGCGCGTTCTCTCGGCCGTAGTATACGTTTAGCTTTACGTGTAGCGTCCTCTTAAGAGGCCGTCACAGTAGAAAAAAATCGACCGTAAAACATGCTTTCGTACTTCCAATAGTTTTCAGGCCTCGTTGATCATAGAAACATGATTTTGGTATCAAAATAATCACGAGAAGTTGTACTAAATATTCTTGGAACAGAATTTTAAAATATTTTTTCTAACCAATTTTATTTGTGTTTGAAGTTTGTAAAATTTTTAATTTTTTTAAAAAATTATATAAAATCGGCAAATTTAGATATTGAAAATCTGTTCCAAGAATATTTAGTACAACTTCTCGTGATTATTTTTATACCAAAATCATGTTTCTACGATCAACGAGGCCTGAGTACTATTGGAAGTACGAAAGCATGTTTTTGGCAAAAAAATTACGAATTTGCCGTCGTCATGTGCTGCTAAAGCGATTATAGCGGCAGCGTTCTGAAATAGTACTTCTTCCACCACCCCGCTTGCATAAGCAGCCGTACCGCACAATAGGTCAAAACTGGTTATTTATCGCAGCCGCGCACGGGTTATAAATAGTCAAAGACGTCGATACAAAAATAATAATTTTTGTCAATGAATAATATTATTTTATTTTTCAATGTTATAGTTCGTATTCCGATTACTACCGCGTTTTACGCAAAATGGAACTAGGTACATTATATGGTAAAATTGTCACAAATCAGCTAGAGAACGTACGTTCTAAGTGTACGATTTAAACAATTTTTTTTTCAATTATAGACTATATTGTTCTATAAAATTAGCGTATTGATATTCAAGACGAATTTTTTTAAATTTAAATTAATATAAGAGTATAACTGTATAAGTAAAAAAAAGGTAGGCAAGTGGGTGTCGCTCTACTTTACAGTAGGTTACAAGTGAGTCACTACATACCTACTGGATTGTGTTAAATTTGAATTCAGTGATAAATATTGTATAAGAAAAATAAATCTTAGCGAAGACGGAGAGTCAGCCTACGATATATTATAATATATATTTTGAACTACAAAATAATTTAAAATTTGACAAATTTTTTCAAAATTCAAACATAAAATAGTTATATAAAAAAACGTGTGCCCATTAATTTATAATATTTTTCAACTGCTATTTAACAAAACATCTGTAACCTAATCTGTAGGGGCTTTGAATTAAACTTTCACGTTTTTTGACCCAACAAATTTAATTAATAATTTATCAACAATTATAGAAAAAAAATTAAAAATGTTCGTAAACAGATCAAAAAGAATGAAAATGTTTTGAAAATTGTATCAAGTATAGTAGTAGACGATCTTACGAAGAATCTTGTACTAAATTTTTAAATCTTAAAAAAAAGAAAAATTGTTATGAATTTCTAACAAAATAATTTGCACATTTTCTTCATTTTTACGTATTTTCTATTTTGTCAAAATTCGAACTTTAAATGTTTATAAAAAAATGCGATTACTGACTATGTATAAAATATATTATAAATATTTTTCAACTATTATATTAGGCGCCACGTATTAATAATTTTCAAGAATTTTTTACCCAACGAATAACATTTTATTGACATTCATAGAAAAAAACTAAGTACTACTCAGTTTC
>CM037036.1:31350278-31471428 GCA_020882235.1 Schizaphis graminum | reverse complement strand
TTTTACGTTTTATTATATTTATGAAAAAAAAGCGGGTAAGTGAGTATCGCTCTGCTGTACATTAGGGGGTGGGATGGACCTCGGACTAGGGTAGGTTAAATTTGAATGCAATGATAGGTATCATTGTATACGAAAAACGATTCTGAACGGAGATGATTTGTCAGTCTAGAATATATTATAAAAAAATCGAAAATTATTTATTAGTAAAACGTTATTTTACACGTGTATTTTTGATTTCAAATTAAAATTAAAACTTTAAACACTCGTAAAATTTTTTTAATTGAATAATCCTCAAATTTTTTTATAATTATTCTAAGCTTAACTTATGGACAGCATAGTATTAAATTTTCAATTCTTAGCTTTTGATAGAAAAATATTTATAAATTTTTAACTACCAAATAGTGAAAATATTCATGATTTTGACGAATTTTTGTCAATATTTGAACTTCAAATGCTAATAAAAAAAAATTGTGCCTATGTATTTTTATAATTTTTGAATGAGAGTTAGAACAAGTTATGTGGACCTTTCAATTAAATTTTTAAGTAATTTGTTCCAGCTAAATTTTTTTTATTAACATTTATAAAAAAAAAATAAAAAAAAATTGAAAATTTCAATTGTCTATAAATAGCTCAAAAAAAGTCAAAATGTTTTGAAAATCAAATCACGTAAAGAAAATGGCATTGGTTATTTAACGCGGTTTTGTAAAAATTTAAATTTCAATCACTCATAAAATTTTTTTGTCATAGTCCAGTAGAGTTTTTTTTGCAGATAGTTGAAGAAAAATTTATGGAGAACCTTGTACCAAATTTTCAAATCTTAGTTATAAAAGAAATAAATTTTACGATTTTTCAACCACAAAATTACTTGCCAATTTTCGCAATTTTGACATATTTCGTATAAATTCGAACTTTAAGCACTTATAAAAAAAAATTGTGACTAACGATTTCGGATTTTTTTTTATCACTTTAATATCAACTTATAAGAAACCTTGTATTAAATTTTCAAGATTTTCTGGCCACCCAAAATTTTTTTATCGTTATTTTAAAATAAAATACTAAAAAAAAATTAAAAATTTCAATTGTCTATAAATAGCTCAAAAAAAGTCAAAATACTTTGAAAATTTAACAGTGTATAGAGAACACTAATATAAACATTTGGTGAAAATTTCAAGTATTTACATCGATTAGTTTTTGAGTTTTAGCAAAATAAAAAATTCTATTTTGTCGAAAATTGATTTTGCGTAAAAATTCCCGTTTTTCTGTCATTTTTTTTTTGTTTTTCTCGATTTTTTTGAAAACTGTTGGAAAATGTTTACTTTTCACCTCTATAATGCACCAAGGATATCCACTTTGCCATCGGAAACCACCCCCAAAGTTTGAAATCGAAGCATTATTTCGACTAGTTATGCTGTACACAGACACAAAAAAAAAAAAAAAAAAAAAAAAACACACATCATAGTAAATGCAATACATTCATCACTTCGTTCAGAATCTAAAATAATAAGAGTCGAAATTTTCTAATGCCTTTAAATAGTTTAAAAAAAGTAAATAAATCGAAATATTTTGAAAATGTAATAGTGTATATATACATATTTATAGACAAAGAAAATCTGATCATTATTTAAACTATTCATCGTGTACACAGATTCTGCTTAGAATATATACCTAACACACATCGTTGTAAAATAAATAAATTTCAGGTGATGGTGACAGTAGTGTTACCAAAAAACTCAATGAAGTATTACCATATGGGAGTGATTTTAAAATACAAAAGATTGAGTGTAAAAATCATCTCATGCGGAATTACTGTACAAAATTAACCGCGCTCACTAAAAAGACCGAATATTCAATTGTAGTACGGAAGTTTATAACTCAAAACATTATGCGTTTTCGTTCTGATATAACTAAGGCTATTGAACATCATAAAAACACTGATGTACCACTTCGCCTTAAAATTGATGGTCAGTATATTTTTTCATAATATAAGTTGAATATTGGTTGTGCATTTTTATTATTATAAAAATAGCATTGTTTTTAATGTATATTATTTTGTGTTTAGAACTTAGAAATGATATTTCTAATAGTGTTTATCATAGACTAGGATATCACAATAAGTGTGCAGCATATTTTTGTTCTGGGCCAAAAGTTGGCGAAATTAATTTAGTACCAGAAGCAGAAAAAACAGGAATCATGGCTGATATTAAGAACATAGCGTATAGATTGATTATTAATGCGGACAGTTTAATTGAAAGTGTAGATACAAATCCATGTGAGCAGTTCAATGCTATAATAAATAAACATATAGGAGCAAAACGCATTAATTTTACACAGGGGTCTAACTATAAAACTAGGGAAGAAGCAGCTGTTATAGCATTTAACTCAAACAATTATATACGAACAATACATAAGAAAATTGTTACAACTAGTCCAGGTAGAAACTACATTATTTGATAATAATTGTACCTACATAAATAAAATAAATGTAATTTTGATACTAATATTATGGCATTATAGGAAAATTTTCTAAACTGCACATTAGCAACATCGAACGCATTAGAAAAAATACAACAATGAGAAGAAGAAAACTATTTTCAGAAGGAATTAAGCGATCAAAATCCAAATTAATGTCTAACGGACCAGATGTGGATTATGGGTTGGCCTTACCATTAGACGATATAATGAGTTTTGAAGAATTGCAAAAGAAAAAAATTTTGTTTTTAGAAAAATTAGAAACAATTGATAAAGTACAATTAGAATATATTACCAGAGAACAAAATTGTAGTCAAGACTGGTTCCTAGAGCGTAAAAAACGACTAACTGCATCAAATTTTGGAGATATTTGTAAGATGAAAGCCACAACAAGCTGCAAGAAAAAAGTACATAATATGCTATACAAGCCGAATACAATGTGCAAGGAAATAAGCTATGGAATTCAAATGGAACCCATTGCAAGAATTGAATTTCAAAAATTATCTAATATGTTAGTTAAGTCCTGTGGGCTATTTACAGATGATACATTCCCATATTTAGCTGCAAGTCCGGGTATGTGATTTATTTATATTTATTATTTTTGGTAATAATTAACTAAAATATTTAGATGGTCTCATAAACGAAGACGCTATCATAGAGATTAAATGTCCGTATGCAGCGAAAGACTCTATAAGTGCCATTCAAGCAGTTAAAAATAATCAAGTATTTATTATATTATTTATTTGACTATAAAATTGCTATCAGTTACTGTAAAACATATAATTAGTTGCAGTATTGTACCATCAATGATGACGGTATGCTCGTTCTTATAAAAGATCACAAATATTTTTATCAAGTAATGGGTCCATTGCGGATAACTGGTAGAAAGTGTTGTTATTTTGTGATACACACAATGCAATGGACCAATATTCAAAACATTTATTACGACAATGAATTTTGGAACACTAAAATGGTTGATAAATTAAAAATGTATGTCAAGTTCATAAATTTTTCAATAATTATTTATTAGTTATTTATACTATTTAATATTTGTATTTTTTACAACTTTTTACAGGTTTTACGTAGAATGTTTGCTTCCGGAAATAGTTGATCCTCTTTATGGAAAAAGAATGCAAATTGAAGACATCAGAGAACCAGCTCATATAACAGAGGCAAAAGATTTGACGAAACAAAAAAATAATAAAAAAAAATGAAAAAAAATGTATAAAAACAAATTAGGTAAATTTTTTAATTCGTGTCTTATGTAATATGTTTTATATTTTGGTATAATAAATAACAATTATTATTATTGATTTGTTATTTATATAAAATGTATAGGTACATACGTGATACGTATCTATATAGAAGCATAACAAGAAAAGGAGAGTAAAAGAGAACGATTTCACGATTTATTACGAAAATTATGGCACTTTAAAATATGTAGATATATAACCAAACTGCGCTAATAAACGTCTTTCATCGGCAATGGTTTATTGTTTATATAAATTCAATAACCTTATGTATCCTACTTTTTTTTCTTTATTAGTACCTATCGCAGACAAAACATTGTCCAACAAATTACATGAAAATTTAAAAAACTTACAATCACGGGTCACGACTCGTTCGTTTTTAATATTTTAGTTACAGTACTGCACAGTCGAAAACAATGTTGTAGAACTAAAAATATTAAATAATAGATGGCTATGATATTTATCTTGTTTAAAAAATACGCAAAAACTGTCATACAAAAAATATGCACGGTATACCTATTATACCTACATAAATTATTACAAAGTTTAAAGTAATAACGTAAACATTTAAAATATACTCAATATAAAACTAATATTATAATACTAATACCTCCCTCCCAGCACCAGAATAATACAATATGCTAAATATTTGTATTGAAAAATAGGCACGACCTGTACACGTCATGCTTATAGTTATTACTTATTAATGATTATATTTGAATAAGTAATAATTCAATAAATACAAATCAAGCTATGTTATAATACAGTTTCTACGATCTATATATTGGTACATATACTTAGGTAAGCAGTGGCTTACTTTAAAATTGTTAGTTCATGGATACGCGCGCGGTTATTTACGCCCGAATTTACGTGTAGCGTGTATGCATTTTATACTGACGCTAACGTCTAGGACGAACGATCATAGAATAATAAAAATAAAACGTCGCTCGCGAACGAGCACTCGTCGTTGTGCCGCCGCTGCGAATAGTGGGCGTGACTTAAACGCCGCGCGCTTGCGGATCGCGAAAACACCTAACAGCGCGTTCTCTTGGCCGTTGTATACGTTTCGCTTTACGTGTGGCGTCCTCTTAAGGTAATTTTTTTATACATAATTGTCACGCGCGTATAATAACCGTCCAAGATTTTTATTAAAAAAAAAAAGCATCATGTTATTGTTTAGTGTAACAAAGATAATAAATTAGGTAAAAAACTAAAATACATTTAAACTATAATGCTTTAAGTAGTATTTTTTTAGGACATTTTTCTTATGTTATTTAACTAGGTAATTCATATATACTTACTGGTGGAAACTTATTCCAAGATCTTTGTTTTTGGGATTACTTGATCGACCACACACAAAACAACTTGGCATTTTGATATAATAGTAAAGAAATCTTAATTACTCAACAAATCCAAACAATTATTAGTTATTACAAAAAAATGTTTTAAGTATTACAATTAAATTCACTAGAAAACGTGTTTAACACAAGACGAGTGAAAAAGAAATGACACCAGCCCATAGAGTAAGAATATACCAGCCCCAATGTTGTGAGGAATAATATGCATTTGTAAACTGTAATAATCAAAAGGTATGTCGGTGGGGCTGTTAGGTCGGCAATGTAGGCTAACCACCTGCTGGGTCTTTTCAGTTTTGTATTTATACAAAGTGACGGGAACCCTGGATAGGTATATACAGATGTCCTTACAAAGTATATCCATGAAAACGTGTAAGAACTCAAAATGTCGTCCGTTGTAATGTTGTGAAAGGACGTTCAATATTAGTATAATAATATTCTATCCGTCGTAGGTACACGAAAAATATATTTGGCTAAACGTATAATACTATACTACTAGTATTCATAAATTATACAAATAATATACAATATACATAAATTTAAACCTATATTATACAATTAATATATATAAATTAACAACATAAGCTATAAGGTTTTAATTAATATTTTTTGAATATCCCTCGATTTATTCTGTACATAATTTGTACAGTGGTACAAACATAATAATTCAACTGACAATTTGTTTTTATTATTTGGTCACTATGAAGCTCCCCCTTTTCATTGCTTCACTTGCATTAACTAATAGCCACCACCTGCACATGATAAAATAAACAGGTATGTCAGCAAATTACGGTTATTATGCGAGTTTGCGCAAAGATGGCGTCCGCTTTTCATTGGCCGAAGTGTTATTATTTATCATAGTAATATGATTGTCAAAATTATCAAATTTTTCATGATAAGGTAAAATAAAATTTAAAAATTTAATTAAAATTCATTAAACTATTAAAGTATTACAATATTAAATAGTTATTGAATAAATTATATCGAAAACTGTCACAGTGTGTTGAGTACAAACAATATTTTATTATTAACATTTGAACTTTTATCATGCCGGTTTGTGTTTTTGAGGGGTGTTTCAGTGGTAGCAAAAGAAAGGATAAAGCGAAAAATGTGAATGTTCATCTTCATAGATTTCCTAAAGATACAATTTGCGAAAAATATGGGTAAAACAAATTAAAAGAGGATCTAATGTTAAACATATTAATTGTGAAACAGGTATAGTACTGCTTTGAATATAAATAGGAATACTTTAAATTTTTTTATTATATAAAATTATACAATATTTTCTTGATACTACTTAAACACAGAATATGTTGACACTTACCATCTGTGCTTTAATACTAAGTGTAATTTTGTTAATATTCACTATTCACTGTCTTGTTTCTAAGTGTTATGTGTTCTCTTCATTTTTCCACACGCTATATTGCTGTTAAGTCATATGCACAAAAAATAGCATTATATTCACCTAAGTGCCAGAGGAAATTATGATGATAGCCTTAAGAAAAAAACTAATTAGGTAGTATTCAATATTTTAATTATTTTAAATACTCTAGTAAACACGGAATAGAATATGATGATATTCCATATAGCCCATATAGGGAACGATCAAGTTCTGTAGGTTCAGACGCATTGCCAGTTAATTACTCTCCTGCTCTGATTAGAACCCCTTGTGGAAATGTTCACAATAACCGAATCGGATAGAGTAATGTAAATTATAAATTTTGTAACACTTTTACGTATTAACTTTAGCTGATAAAGCAATTATCCACAGTGAAAGTATTTTAAATAAATATTAATGTACCTATATCATTTGGACACCCCCCAAAAAAACATACAAAATACGAACTGGATCCTGATATTAAACCCCCAATGTTTTTTAAATTAAGAAATTGAAAAACAAACGAATGACTATAATTATGGTCGGATATTTTTTTAAACAAACATGTAATATATGAATTACAACTCAAATTATTTACAATTCCTCTAATGATATATCCTAGTATATACTATAAAAAAATTGAGACTAACGATTTCGGATTTTTTTTTATCACTTTAATTAAGAACAACTTATAAGAAAGCGGGTAAGTGGGTATCGCTCTGCTATATATTAGGGGGTGGGGTGGACCTCAGACTATGGTAGGTTAAATTTGAATGCAATGATAGGTATCATTGTATACGAAAAACGATTCTGAACGAAGATGATTTGTCAGTTTAGGATATTATATTTAAATATTGTCATATATTCTATTTTGAAACAAATAGTATAGTTACTATATGTTACTATAGTTACTTTATAGTATCTGTTTATTAATAAAAAAAAGTATTTGGCAACATACGCATAATGAGAGTATGAAATTTAATTTAAATTTTGAAATATTTCGTATAAATTCGAACTTTAAGCACTCATAAAAAAAAAATTGTGAGTAATGAATTCGGATTTTTTTTTATCACTTTAAGAACAACTTATAAGAAACCTTGTATTAAATTTTCAAGATTTTCTGGCCACCCAAAAAATTTTTATTGGCATTTGAAGAAAAAAAAACTTAGAAAAGTCGAAAACTTCAATTGTCTATAAGTAGCTTAAAAATGGTCAAAAAATTTTGAAAATTTAACTGTAAAGAGATAATATAAACATTTGGTGAAAATTTCAAGTATTTACAATTATTCGTTTTTGAGTTACAGCAAAATCAAAAAATCGATTTTGTCGAAATGTGGTTTTTCGTAAATTTGCCGTTTTTCTGTCACTTTTGTTTTGTTTTTCTCAATTTTTTTGAAAACTATTTGAAAATGTTTACTTTTGACCCCCCAAAGTACCAATTAGATGAATTTTCCTATTCAAAGAGGGGCTGAAGTCAAAAATCGGAGCAATATTACTGCTCCAAATGTTGTCGTTGTTGTTGTCAGACACAAAAAAAAACACACATCATTGTAAAATCAATACATTCATAACTCCGTTCAGAATCTAAAATTTAGCATTTTTCGATAATTTTATGTATTCTTGTTAATGAGCAAAAAAAAAAGGTCTTTCTAGTTTGTGTAAAATTGAGGTGGTCCGCGACCTATAAAATATTGTCGAAGTGTGGTCCGTGGTGGTAAAAAGGTTGGGAAACACTGTATTAGATAATAGGATACCAGTTTTTGTCTTTTTGGTAGAGGATGGGAATGGACAAAGCGAAATTGCTTCTATAGGGTATTAGTCAACGAACTTTATGAAACATTGAAATGGTTTTTTCAAAAATTTCAAAAGAATAATCTAGCTAGCATTAATACTAATGTGTTCATGACAGATAAGGACATGAATGAAAGAAAAGAAATAAATGACATTTTTCCAGATGCAAAGCTTTTAATATGTTTATTTCATGCACTCCGTACTTTCCACCGAGAAATCACCTGAGATAAATTGGGAATTACGCCCCAAGAAAGGAATCAATCACAGGTTTTATTTGAAAAACTATGCTATTCTGATAACGAAGAAGAGTATCAAAAATCGTACGATACTCTTAAATCATTTGCACCAGCACAAGTTATGGATTTTTTCAATAAAAATTGGCATCCTATAAGAAATGAGTGGGTGGTAGGGATGACTTATAATAGTGGTAACTTTTTTAATAGGACAAATAACCGCCTAGAAAGTTTCAATGGAAAATTGAAATCTGTGATTGATTCATTTTCAAATTTGCAGGAATTTTTTGAAAAACTATTTGTTGTCCTAAAATGCCTAAGAATAGAACGAGATAGTAAAACACTACTTATTGTTCAAAAATGGGCCAACTAAGTTTTTAAATGCTGTAGAAGAACAATATTTTAAACTGTTGACTCCCTACGCCTTTGATTTTTTGAAAAAACAATTGGTACAAAAAAGTACTATTGTTGAAAGTACAAGTACAGACCAATCATGTAGCTGTGCTTTTTTTAAGTCTATGAAACTGCCATGTAAGCACATTTTCAAAAAAAGAGAACATGAAAATGTGTCCCTCTTCGATCCTAAAATTTGCGATAATAGGTGGACAAGAAATTATTATACAAAATCTCATGTTGTATTTATATATTGAGTAATGATCAAGTTCAATGTTCAAGTTTATCAATAACACACTAACCAGAACAAAGGACAAAATGTTTAACATCACATGAAAAATATAGAAAAACGTTAATGTATTCAACTAAAATTTCTGAAATTTTAAGTACCTACTGTGTCAAATGATCAGTTTCATAGGAAAATTGAACAGTTGAAATTGATTATTAATTGTTGGGCAAATAATAAAGAGTTGTCAATAAAATTGTTGGAAGATGATACTTTTTTACTTAATGATTATATAATTGAAGAGGAGGTTGATGTTGAAGAGGAGGATACTGCTGATCATGATGTGATCTCAGATATATCTCAGATGGCCAATTACAAAGAAGATACTGATGGTGATGATGATGATGATGATGATGATGATGATGATAATGCCATCATTATACCTAGTACTAACGAGCTTTTTGCTAACTTACCAAATGCTAAGGAACCTGTTGGTAAGTATTGTAAATATTACTATAGTAAGTTAATAAATCTTAATTAATTTTAATTATTTCAGTCAAAGAAAATATATCTCAGCTGGCATGCATTCAGTTACCCCAAAAAGTCAAAGTTTGTGGAAGACCGAAAGGAGCTACTCTAACAACTATTGGTTTACCAAAAAAGCGTGTTCAAACAAAACCTATACCTTTTATAAAGAAATATTACAGAACTAAAGAAAATATAATTATTGAATGGTTAACAAATAAAAATGTAGTCGATCAGGTTCGTAGAAACAACTACAAAATATGCGAATCTGATATTAAATGTCAACCAAACCAAATTTGCACTGGAATACTTGAAAATGATGTTAATAATAATAGTATCAAACCATATTGCACAGAAACTGCATGGCATTTAGCAATACAATTGTTAAAATTAAAAAAAAAAATTAATTGGATATGTCCGATTTGTGATTTAGACATAATATCACAAAAATCAATTTTATGTGGCTCATGCCTTGAGTGGTATGATTTGAAATGTGCAGGTTTGTAAAATAATAGAGTAGGCAAATATTGGTTTTGTACAAATTGTAAAAATGTGTGTTTGAGTGACTAATGTGATGATTTATTATTGTATATTTTTTATTTAGATTTTTTAGTGAAGACGTACAAACGACTGTGCTATAAACTTTATATACAATTTGTGACGACTGATAAAACTGAATTAGTGATGATAATTAGGATAAAATGATTATGATTTTTTTGTTTAATTTTGGCACATGATATCCACATTAATATTTATTGATATTCACATAATTCACATATAACCTATTTCTATGTAAATTTATATTATAATCAATGAATAATAATTATCGGATTATCACAGGCATTATCATTGTTATATTGTTATCATGTATATTTTCCGCACATGCACATTTGTTATCATAGTTGTCGGATCTTTAATAAAGACCCGACTGTCGGGGATATAGCCACAGCGAATAATCATTTTTTGAAAACGGATTTTAAAACTCCAGTTGGTGGTATTTATAAACTATTATTGTGTGATGATGCTGTACCATCAATATTTAACACAAATGTTGTTCAGACACCAACCAAAATATATTGCTTAGAAATTTGTGAACCAACTTCAAGTGAATTAACTACTTCAGAGTTATCTACATCAGTTCAAGATGAACTAGCTCCAAAAAGACATTTGTGTTTTAAAAGTGCTGAAGAGGAATTTTCATTAATCTCCACTACTTCTAAATGTAAAATTACTGTATCACCTTATCGAAAAACAACTCCTTCTAAGTTAGTACTTAAAAATAAAATAATAAAGCAAGCAAACACAATTAAATTATTAAAGCAACAAATCAGACATAAAGATATTAAAATTAATACATAGCAGGTCTTTTAAAGTTATTAAAAGACAAAAAAGTATTAAACATGGAATCTGAAGAACTTATGTTAGACAAATTTGACGGACTCTCTCAAGAGTTATTTTCCAACATTCATAAAAATCAAAATATCGATCCAAAAGGTAGACGTTATAGTAAGACTATTAAAGAATTTTTGCTTACATTAAATTACTACTCTCCTAAAACTTATGAGTATGCACGGTTACTTTAATTCTTATTAGTTATTTTCATAGTGCATTGACTACCTATAGTATTTACTATATACTACTGATAAGTAAGATATTTATTATATTTACAGATCAATATTAATGCTTCCTCATGCAAAATCTATAAGAAATTGGACATCTTCATTAAATGGCGAACCTGGATTTTTGCAAGAAGTACTGGATTCTCTATAAACATTGAATGAAAATGATAAGCATTGTACTATAGCATTTGATGCCATGTTTATTAGAAAACAGATTATTTGAAACGATAAAAATAACAAGTTTCTAGGATATTGTGATTTCGGAAACAATTTAGATATTGAAAGTAATGAAACTCCAGCTACAGAAGTGCTAATGTTTATGGCTATTAGTATCATGGCAAATGGAAATTACCTATTGGTTATTTTTCCAAAATAAAATATCTGCTATTAGTCAGGCTGAATTAGTTAAAACAGCATTAACTTTAACACATAATGCCGGTCTTAAAGTTTGGGGTGTAGTTTGTGATGGAGCATATACCAATATATCAACAATGAAACATTTAGGATGTGTAGTGGATAGTGGTTACAAAGAATTAAAATGCTGGTTTTCTCACCCAGTAAATGATCAAAAAGTATACTATATACCAGATGCCGGTCACAATTAAAAATTAGCAAGGAATACATAAGGAAATTGTAAATTCATCGAATCAAATAAAGGAAATGTGAAATGGACACATATTTTATATTTACATAGTGTACAAAATGACATAAATTTTAAATGTAGTAATAAATTGAGTTGAAGTAACTGTTGAGTACTGTCAAGTTGTGGACAGTTTTTTATTTTCTTAATTCAAAAAGTTCATTTTCAAAAGGTTTAAAATCTACTGCATCCCATTGTTGTATTAGTCGAGACGCAGCATTTTTGATAGTAAGCCATCTAGATGGACAATGTTTAATAAAATGCAAATTTGGCATTTCTTTATCCCTCTGAATTTGTTCAAAATCATCCCATCTTGAAGGCCATTCATTAAAAAAGTTGTGAACTAATATAATAAGATCAGACACTTCCTCGCCCAAAACTAAAATACCTTTGCAGAAAGCATTATGCAATAAATGAATATTGCAGAATCCAATATTTAGTAGCTTTTGGTTTCTTACAGCTAAACATTCTTCATTCATTAGTCTAAAAACCTTCTTATTTACATTTGGTCCATCACTTCCAAGATGAATAAGCTTATTTAATGGTACTTGAGCATTATCAAGAGCTTCTTTTAATTTTTCAAACAGATCTTCCAACCAGACCTGTGGCTTTTCTAATGAAAAACGATTGTAGATGATGATGCACTATCAATCCTTGACTTTCAGACCAGTAACGTACTGCAATTTCCAATTCTTTTGATCCAGTTGAGTTAGTTGTTTCATCAAATGATAATGTATAGTGCCAGTTATATCATTGTGAAGTTGTTTTTGGAAATATGGCTGTAAAGCATCAGTCAATAGATACCTGTTAAAAAAATTATAGTATGATAATTTAAACCTACAGGTGTACTAAATCAAAAGTAAAAAAATTATGTTCATAGTTAATTAACTGGTAATTAAATTATGCTGAATAAACAGCCAAGTGCCAACCTTAAATGATATAAATAATTTTCATATCACAGCCAGGTACAATTAAGTTTAAAACACATGTTTTAAATTAATTAAAGTATTTTAAAATAGAGTTCATAATAAATAATTCATATTATACATACCGAAATTTTGTGCGGCTTAAACTAAAACCATTAGGAACACTTTCAGGAAACATTGAATTAACAATGGAAGCAATATCAGTGCATGATGATGCTGAAAAGTTACTGGTGATCATTTTCATAATCCACATCAATTCAGCTTTTTTAGCACAATCGTTAGTATTAAATAACATCACAGTAGATTTTACTGTAGCTTCTCGCTGTCGGTCATCAGATGTTGTAGTAGTAGTAAGACGCAACTAATTTAATGCAAGCTTAGTTTTAGAATTTTGTTTGTGTTTACTAGTGTTGGAATGTTAATTAAGGGCTTGAAAACCTTTTAAGGTAACATTAATTGTTGTTGAACATATCTTACAAAATATCTCATGGGTAGATTTACAGCCTGTCCATTGATTAATTTGGTGACCATTACAATTTTTTTTATCATCCAGTCTTCTTTAATTTTACAATTTCTGCCCATAGTGAGTGGTAGTTGAATACTAACAAACAACTGAATAAACACTTCAAACAGGTATAAATATATGAAAACAATAAACTTTAAAATGTAGTCAACAAAATACAACTACCTATACACTATCATAACTTATTACTCCTTAACTTGTAATTAATTATATCTTGTCATAACTCAATAATCAACATTACTATTTTTTATAAAACTGCATAATATAAACAAGTTCTATCCGTGGTTTTGGTAATAAACTAATAACTATTGGTTTACTGTATGCACTTTATCTATTTATTGTTTACCTAGAAATTATTATAAATAGAAATGGTCTATAATCTCAATAATATAATTCAGGGTTTACTGCAGATCAAATTAAATTATACATGATAAAGAGTAAATGAGTGCGCTCAGCTGATTATAAAACCGCAGAATAAAACTTCAACAATATTGTTCCATTAATCTAAGACAGTGTATTGTTCTGTGATAATATCACAATTTTGAGTTTTGATCACGAAATCATGGTTTTTATAAATAATGATTAGTAATCATTGATTACACAATGTAGCCTCATAAAAAAAAATTGGGGAAAAAATCAAAAATATTACAAAAGTACATAATTTATTAACACCTACATATTATATAAATGTGTATGGTAAAGAAAAATTTATTTACTAATTAAGTTTTGAAACAAAAAAGTGACTAAAGTGATTAAATATCAAATAAGTGATCAGTAGTGACTGATTTTTAAAAAGTGACCAAAAGTGATAAAAGTGACTAGCTTCCAGCCCTGTAGTATTAAATAGCCCATTTCTGAGTCCAAGGATTGGTTATTGTTACTTCCTTCTGAATCATCGATGGTCTGTTTGGAAGTTGAGGATTTATCACTATTTCCTTTGTGTAAATTAAAATCTTCCTCATTATTAATAATTTCTTTATTTTTTGGAAGTATAACCAAATTATTACATACTTCAATTGTATCATTGTCAATTTGATGAAAGGAATAATCAAATTTATCGTAAGCTTGTTTAGGACAGCTATGCACACTATTAATCATTGGATAATTATCAGAATTAAATATGGGATCCTCAGACATTGTAGGCGTACATTTTTCAATATCATTATCATACAACAACGCACTACCTTTTAAAGATGTTAGTCTGCGTTCAATAAATGTTTCTAAAGTTGTCGGAAGATCTATATCTTAGAAAATTACATTTTTAAGCATATGGAAAATTGACTTTACAGCAGCTGATGACTTTGTTACAGAGCCATAACCAAATATTGGGATCATTATCCCAGACCATAGTGGTAGCATTTTGATTTCTTTTTTTATTAATGGAATAACTGAGGGTAAATACAATGGATTTAAATCGTTTCCTTCTTCCTTATAACTATTGCTATCTGTATGAATGGAATCTATCCAGGAATTAAATGGATTTGCAGAATCTTCTAAACCATCAGAAACGTCGATTCGTATAAAACATTTTTGTAACCAAAAGCTATGACAAGAATTATTTTCTAAGATAAGTAATGAACAAATATTAATATAGTCATTAAGTGAAGAATATTGTGTGAAACTACGAACTAATGCTGATAGCAATGCATGAGACATGTCACAACAAGTTTCCTTGGGAGGCGGAATACCACTTTTTAGCCATCTTGAAAACCAATTATAAATAACGATGTTATCAAGTGTTGTAATATTGTATACATAACAACATATTATTTCATACACGTAGCGGGAGTCGAAAAATACCGATTCGACAAAAAATTAATAATTAAATTGTCGACGGCGACGACGAAAACGGAGCGATCGGGCAGTCGTGATGTGTTACGGCTAACGACAGTTTTATTTGAATATCTTTAAATATTTCGTTTTGTTATTATATGTCTATTTTATTTCAATTAATATAGTTTTGTTTTTATTCTCATATCGAGGTATATGCACCAAAGCGTTTGTGGCGAGGAAACACTTTGGTAGAAAATAGTAAGACACTATAATACATTATTTCTTTTCCAATACTCATTATCGTGGTCAGTTGAGAAATAGTACGATTTTGTCCAGGTTAAAGAGATCTCACTCTCAAACATTTAGTACTCGTTATCGTAGACAGTTGTTTGAGAGTAATGCAACCATAGAGTTATAACGTATAAACCCTGCGAGGTCTTATTAAATTGTCCTTTGCGTAGTACTCGTTATCGTGGTCACCAAAGGATTGTTGAGTAAGCGCTTACCGCAGGTGTCGATATTACTTATCTGACGGTTTGGGAATCGGATACCAATATACCTATTCCATACGTTAAACCATCGCGTGACGTATACGACAAAGTGGCGCCAAACGTAGGCTCATTACTTCACGGGATTACCCTGATATATTAGTTTAAATTTTTCGTAAACATCCTATACCGAGGTCACAAGACTTATTTAGGAGTCTAGAACGAGTAAAATATTACTCATCAATCGATATGGCTCAAGGTTATTTTCAATTACCAATAAAGGTTGAAGACAGATACAAAACCGCCTTTATAACAGATTTTGGACTATATCACTTTAAACGAATTCCTCAAGGATTTAAAAACTCGGGACCAATTTTCCAAACAGTAATAAATAATTTATTTAGTGATTATTTATATAGGACAATGGTTGCGTACTTAGACGATATTTGCTGTTTCGGGAAAAATTTTGATCGTCATTAGAAAGGCTGGAAAACATTCTTATACAGCTAGATGAGGCCGGACTAAAATTAAAAACAAATAAATGTGTATTTTTTAGCTCAAAAATAAAACTTTTAGGACACGAAGTTTCAAATAGTGGAATTATTCCATTAGGAAAAAATGTAGAAGCAATAAAACAATTTCCAATACCCAAAAAGGTAAAAGATTTCAGATCATTTATTGGGCTAACAAGTTATTATAGAAAATATATATTCAATTTTGCAAAGTCCTTTAACCGATCTAACAAAAAAGGAAAATAAGTTTTGTTGGGACGAGGACCATAATAACGCTTTTAATATTTTAAAAAAATCAATAATTACTACGCCCGTTTTAGCTCACTTTGAGGACACATACCCTGTTTTTGTTACAACTGACGCATCCTTAGAAGGGCTTTCAGGTATTTTAGAACAGGAAAATCCTAATGGTGATAAACATCCAATTGCATTCGCATCTAGGAAAATGAAAGGAGGAGAAAAAAATTTTACAACTACAGAACTGAAATGTCAGCAGTAGTATTTGCACTTAATTATTTTAAAGAATATCTAATAGGTAAAAAAATAACTGTGTATAGTGACCATTCAAGTTTACAATACTATAAAACAATGGAAAACCCGTCATCTCGCATAACAAAATTTATCTTTAAGTAATTAGAATTTGACTTAGAAATTAAACATAAACCAGGTGCAGGAAATTTAGCTGCAGATTGTTTATCCCAATACCCTGTAGAAAATATTAATACATTAATCACTGAATTAAAAAAAAATAAAAGACGACGTCCCGACATCTATAACCGAAATCAACATTGACATATTAAAAGAAAAACAACAACTAGACAAGTTTTGTAACGGCATAATTAACGCAATAAAAAAGAAAATTATTCCAAATACAAAAAGAAATCTCGGCAATATTGTATTAAAAATGAATTACTATATTTTAAAAATTGGTCACCCCGTGAAGCGAATAACTTATTAGTGATACCCAAAGATTTAACCAACACTATACTCAAATCTTACCACGAATCGGTTTTTAGTGGGCACTTTGGGATAACTAAAACATTGGCAAAATTAAAACAAAAATACTACTGGCCAACAATAATTCAAGATACCATAAAATTTATAAAACTTGTGTTTCATGTCAAAAGATAAAAAATCCAACAGGTAAAGGCCACGGACTACTACAACCCATACCTTTAATATCTGGAAAACCATTACAAAGTTTGACATTTGATTACTTAGGCCCACTACCCATTTCTAGAGGGAAAAATATCTTATCGTAGCGACTTGTAATTCAACAAAAATGGCATTTGCAAAAGCAGTGGCAAACACAAACGGAGCAGCAACAATAAATTTTTTGATGGAATTAATAACATCGTATGGAGTACCTAAATATTTTTGTAGTGATAGAGGTACTCATTTTAAAAACAAAGACGTAGAATATGCATGTAAAAAATTTGGTATTACGCAAGTATTCTCAAGTGCATATCACCCACAAACAAATGGTATGACAGAACTTATGAATAAAATAATTTGCAATAGTTTATCACATTACATTAATGAAAACCAAAAAGATTGGTCACTATATTATAAAATGGTAATTTTTGCGTATAACACATGTCCCAGCTCTAGATTAAAATTAAGCCCATTCTATTTACTCCGTGGTATAGAAGCAAATCAACCGTTGGACAATAAATTAACAATAGATAACGAGCCATTTAACCTCACCAAATCCCTGAAATTATTACAAGAAATTAGAGATACCGTTCCCAAAATTATCGAAAAAGAACAAGCTATTAAAAAAAAACAGTACGACCTTAAACACAAAAATATTAATTTTACACCGGGACAAAAGGTTTTAATAAAATTTGACTTCCACGAACCAAATCAATCAAAAAAATTAGCAAATAAGTACAGGGGTCCCTTCACGATTATCGAAAAATTAACAGATGTAAACTACAGAGTAAAACTAATATTGCGTGGAAAAAAAGAAATCGACGTCATACACGTACAAAGAATGAAACCCTTCTACGAGACAGACGTACCACTCATACCAGATTAATTATTAAACATAAATTAAAAATCCAAATAAATAAATAATAAAACTTACATTAACGAAACAAACACTTATATGATATACCTCACAGAAACACATAAACACATAACCACAATCGAAATATTTAAAAATATTAAGACGTAAGAATAAAAATAACCTTGTGGTCTATAATAAAGACTATAATAAATGCGAATATGACACAACAACAGTACGAAAAACAATAAAATGAAGACCATCCGGACGCCAAGAAGTATAATTGCAAACTAACAGAACTACTTAAATCAGAAGGAAAATATTAAAATCATTATTTAAAAAAAAAAAAAAAAAAAAAAACACTATTCTGCAGCTGTTTTATACGTCAATATACATTTATTATGTATATACTATGTATATTAGTGTGTGTGTATGTATATATACGTCAACGTAATACGTAAGCATTAAAAGGAACAACAACCGACAGACAAAATTCTAAAATAAACTCTTTTATTTATATATATAAATAAAACACAGAATCAGGTTTTCAGAAAATATTACCATCACTAGAATATCATAGAACTTATAATAAAATATTATTACAAAAATTTACGTATGAACTACAATGAAAAGGAAAATAATTTAAAATAATTTTATTTATAGAGCGACAAATTACCGTATTTATACCGAATTCATACCGTACGCACAGAAAAGCATAACAACGGAGTGACGGAGACGTTTGCTAAGAAACAAAATGGGACCTTCTAAAACAACTCAAAACTTAATATCATACATGAAAATACAAATGATTTTACTCATTGTGTTTTTTAAAATAAACCCCGAAGAATCACATTCTTTTAAAAATGAGTAATTTATGAATAATCCAGGAATATATTTTGAAAATATTTCACCATTATTCATAACAGTATCACAATGAAACCTGGTGACCTATTACAACATATCAGATTATGAACAAAAGTATGTAGCAATTAATTTATATTATAATAATTTAAAAAATATTTGTGATAAATACCAATCCAGCTATGATAAACTAACCGAAACTTGTACCGAATTGCTAAAAAATAATTTACAAATATTAAACAAAATAAACGAAGATCACGAAATAGTGCAACAATACCTCGAAGTTGACGAAACCAATTACGATAAAAACAAACAACGAAAGAAACGAAGTTCTTATTTCAGAGGAATTGGTAAATTACAACGAACCTTGTTTGGAGTACTAACGGAAGAAGAAGGAGAAATATTTGAGGATAAAATCAAAACACTGGAAGAAAAACAAATGAAAACCTTATTAATTCAAAAAGAACAAATCAAAATATTCAAAAGCTCTTTAGATTCAATAGATAAAATCACTTTAAGCTACACAAAAATTAAAGATAACATCGATATCAATACGTATAAACTAAACAATGAATTAAAAGTACAAAAAGATGAACTCAAAATCTTAATCATAATAGAATCAATATTGCTATATAATTTACTATATAGGTACCGAATTACTAAATCAATACGTTAAAGATACCACATTATTATTAAATATAATAACAAATGCACACAAAGGACAGATCAATCCCAAAATAATTAAACCAAGTAAGCTAATGATACATCTAAAAGATATCAAAACAAATTTACTGTCAAATTTAGATCTACCAATAGAAATAAACGCAAAAAAACTATTTTGATTTCATGAAGTTGATAGATCTACATATTTACTATGTTAATCAATAATCATCTAATAATATTCATAATAAATATACCACTAATAGAAAACATAACCTTTAATCTTTACCATATCATAAGTTTACCGGTCCATGTAAGTAAAAACGTTTTAGTTTTTATCCAATCCACACAAGAATTCCTAGCAGTAGAAAAAAGTAAACAGTATTATATATTTTTTACGCAAAATCAAATTAATAAATGCAAGACAACTAAACAAAAATTAATTTGTGAATCAAATATGCCACTATCTAATAATATTAAATCAAATTGTGAATTCCAATTATTTACAAAAGAAAACAATATGCCAGAAAATCGCGAAATAAAAACTGTTCCAATTTTTAATGACATAATATGGCACCAATTAGGAAATAGTAATCGTTGGATATACGCGACTCACGAACCTACCAAGTTAATCATAATCTGTCAGGACGAAGTAGAAAATATAGAAATAAACAAAGCAGGAATATTAAGTTTAGAACCAAATTGTAAAGCCTTCACAAAAAAAAACTGTTATATTAGCAAAATATACGGGGAAAAGCAATATTTCTAAAGACTATGTGCAACAATTTCAGTTATCAAAATTAACCGAAGACATTAACGATAAAATAAAAAAATAAAAAAAGTGGATGACAATCAAATTAGACTTAACACATCGGTGAAGTTTAATGATTTAAAACTATATGCAAAATCAATGTCAGCGTTAGATGAACAAATAACAAAGGAACTAAGCTCAAAATCAAATGATAAAACAAAAATGGTACATTCTGTAGGATTATCGACTGTGTCGTTAATATTAATAGGAGTAATCATATTCAAAATAATGAAATCACGAAGAAACAAAAATAAAATTAAACCAACTAACACCGTGAAAGTGGTATACGACGCTGAGAGCAACCAACTTCGAGTTTAAGATATCACAGGAACAACACAATAATTAAAATTGTTTCAAAACAAAAAAAAAAAATGTAAAAATAGGATTAAGTAGAATAAATTAACAATTATTTTATAAGAGGGGTTAGAATATAATAATAAAATAAATATAGTATAAAAAAAAACTGTAATAGATATATATAATTATATACATATAATTTAATTAGAATAACTAATTAATCATTTTAAGGAACACATATAATATATATAAGAAAAATGTAAGATAAAAAAAAAATGTTTTAAATTAACTATCAGTAGTAAATACAATTAAAACAATCAACTCGAATTAAATTAAAAATATCTATACATACCAATAAAATAGAATATTATAATAATTACCACACAATCCATGATTAATATTAAAACACTTCTGTTATTGTACCTAAACAAAAAAAAAAGAAAAAGAAAAACACACCCGACCATTCATACAGATGGACAAAAAGGAAACCATTACCAAACTTGCAAAGAAGATCAAGAATGTCCAGTTCAATATAAACCGACTACAACAAGGAAAAGAAGTATACAACAGAAACAAGATCAGGAGAGCCCGGAAAAATAAAACCATAAAATCTACAGAACAACCAGAAATAAAAAAAAAAAATATTAATTAAACTATACAAACAATTTCTATGGAAGAAGAGATACAACAAAAATTCATAAACCTTGTACATTTTATAACAAAAGAATTTAAACAGAAACAATAAAAATATAAATACAAATAATACATATCATAAAAATTAGAAAATAATACAAACAACGTTCAAAAGTTCAAAAATATGAGGACATATTTCCTTATAAGTTACGGGACTATTGTAATATTGTATACATAACAACATATTATTTCATACACGGAGTGGGAGTCGAAAAATACCGATTCGACAAAAAATGTATAATTAAATTGTCGACGGCGACGTACTTAATAGCTATGTTAATATTTTTTTTTATTTTTTTGTTTATATATCCAACTGGTTTAATTACATTAGTCATAATCACTTGGAGAATATCACTGAGGCGGTTTTCTGGATATAATTGGTCTGGGTGTTTTATTTTTTATTGTAGGATTTGCATTTGTGTTGATTTGCAACTCCTACTGTTTCGGTATTTTTAGTCGCAGTGGTTATTTTCACGTCCTGCCTTCTGATTGGACGCAATATTAATACTGTAAAGTAAATTATCATAATTTGATAAGTGTCACCTAACCCTGATAAGTGATATAAATAATATCATTAATATCTTAGATCATATATGTATATGATCTAAGATTAAGAGGGCGCAACAGTGAAAAAAATAGGCAATAAAAACACGGTTTCGTATTTCCAGAAATACGGCTTATTGAAGCGGTTTACAGTAAAAATACCTATTATGAAAATTGTAGAGGAGAACTTTATCTACAAACGTAAGAAGCCCGATTTTCGATATTTTTATTCATTAGCTAAATAATTAATCAATAAAAAGTAAAAAAAACCTGTTTATTTAACATGCAATATTAGACGTATGGAATACAATATCAAAAATCGGGCTTCTTACGTTTGTAGATAAAGTTCTCTTCTACAATTTTTATATTAGGTATTTTTACTTTAAACCGTTTCAATAAGCCGTATTTCTGGAATTAAGAAACCATGTTTTACGGTAAAAATTTTTTAATTACGTCGGGCATGTGCTGCTCCCGTGAATAGTGGCCGTTTTTGATACTCAAGTGTTCATACCACCACACCCCGCGCGATAACGACAGTACCGCACAATAGTCGGAACGGGTTTTTATTCGCAACCGCGAGCCGTGCATAGTTTATAAATAGCCAGATAAGGAAATAATATGCTATTTTATTATTTGTATTATTATATTATATTATTTGGTTTTGTTCGATTTTATTTCGTAGTTCGTATTCGTATTTTATAATAATTATAATTTTATACTACCTAATAAAAACCGTGGTTTTGTATTTCAAGTAATACGACTCATTAAAGCAATTTACAGTAAAAATACCTATTATAAAATTTGGAAAGGAGAATTTTTTTTATAATCATAAGAATGTTTTTTTTAATTTTTTTTGTGTAATAAATGGATATTACACAAATTAAAAAAAAATTAAAAAAAAAAAATAAAAAAAAATTTAAAAGTTACATTTATGAAGGAGCCATCAGAAACACAAAACAATTTTAAGAAAGGAACTAATTTAGAAAACGAAACAGAAATAATGAAAAAAATAATTCATATTAAACAAAATTTACAAAAAACTTATAAAAAATCAGATTTAGAACAAAAAGAAAAAAAATTAAATGTTATAAAAAAAGATGAAGATGAAGGTGAAAATAATATTGAAAAATTAAATATTCACCAATCTTCACCAACAGAGTTAAAAAACATAATTAATATTAAAAAACAATTACAAAATAACTATAGAAAATCAATTTTAAACGATAAATATAATTCAGAAGAAAAAGTAAAACATTATGAACCAATATTAAAAGCATTATCAAATGTTGTATCATCTGTTAATGATGTTAAAGAAGTTGCTATTAAAACCGATAATGATATTCAAAAAATGATAACACCTACTCCTTATATACCAAAAAATCCAGAATTACAAAGATTAATGAGTACAGAAGAGACTTTAACCAAAAAGTTCTGGTAAAAAATCAATAACTAATTCTCCAATGCCTGCAAATACTATAAAATTAGGTCCTATTGCTACAAAATATAAACCAAAAGTACAATCTAAGAACTGTTTTGGAATGTATTATGTTAAAGCTTCTAAGAAACACATGATTGGGAAATGTATAATAACATTTGAAAATGACGATATATTTTTAAATCGAAAAAAAAATATGAAGGAACGACAGGTTTGTGGAGATTATTGACACATACAGATGTTACCAGACCTGAATGTTATACAGATGATGATTTTGAAATATATAAAAAAATGTTAATTGAAACTGATTCTATATATCAAAACAATGATAAATCGACAAACAGAGCTAAATCAAGTGGAGGAGCAAAATATATATCAATGATTAGCAATATTTGGAAAGAAATTATTGAAAATAAAAAGCCAATAACAAAACCAACAGGAGATGGCTTAGTAAAATACACAGATGATCATATTGAATATCATTATATTAATAATATGAAACAGTTAACAGATAGATTACAACTTATGTCTGCAGAAGAAAGAGCAGGAAATAATAATTTTCATAATGAAAAACTTGGTATTCTTCGTTTATGTAAAACAAGTCTGGAAAAAATTATTGATACTCCTAAAGGTATTGAATATTTATTACTATATGTAACAAACTTACCAAAAAAAGTTGTAAAAATACCAAAAGATTCCATAGTAAAAAAAATATATTTTATATCAAATGAAGAAAGAAAAGAAAATAATATTTATCATGATGAAAAACTTAATATTCTTAATATTTGTATTAGAGAAATGGAAAACATAATTGATATTCCCAATGGTGCAGATTATTTGTTTTCATATGTTTCATGTTTACCAAAGAAAATTATAAAAGGTTCAGGATTTATTAATGATTTTTTGAATTGTTCATATTTGCCTGAATTGCATTGGCCTGGTTATAATTACTTAGGACCAGGAACAAAATTAGAAAAAAATAAAAAACCTATAAACAAATTAGACGAAGCTGCAAGAGATCATGATTATTTTTATAGAGATCATAAAGATACTAAAACAAGACATGAAGCTGATAAAATTTTAGAACAAAAAGCAATGGAAAGATTTGATGCTCCTGATAGTTCTATGTATGAAAAAATTCCAGCTCTTTTTACTACATATGCAATGAAAGGAAAAAGACGTTTAGGAATGAATTTAATATTTGAATAAAATTTTAATATTTTGTATAATAAAATGTATTTTAAATTAACTGAAAACCAGGAAAAAAAGTTGGCTGAAGCTTGTAAAAATAATAATAATGCAATAATTTAAATTGCTAGTAATAAAATATATAAAGGAGAAAATATTTTTTATTTAGATCAAAATCAAATAGATAAATTAAAAAACAGTAAGGAAAAAAATCTGGAGTAAGGTTAGAGATTACTCCAAAGCAGATTAGAAAAAAAGTAGGAGGATTTTTACCTTTAATTTTACCTTTTATAGAAGCTGCAGCAGTAGCCACTCCAGCTATAGTTGCATTGTATGATAGTTATAAAGATAGTAAATATAAGGAAAAAATGGAAAAAGAAACAATTCGACACAATACAGAAATGGAAAAAAATAAAGGTTCTGGATTGAAGAAAAATCAAAAAAAAAAAATCGAAAAAATGAATAATTTTGATATAACAAATTTTAGAAAAAATATTAAAAAATGTAAAGGAGTTTATACAGTTTTTTGGAGCAAAGAAAAAAATATAAATATTGAACCGCTAAGTAATTTTGATATAAATCAATTTGGAAATAAAATAAAAAACTATAGAGGGTGTTTCATGAGGGATGAATTACCTATGAAATCATGGGTAAATGAATGTGGAGTTCTTAATTTAAATAATTCTACTTAAAACTGTTCTCATTGGGTTGCATGGAAAAAAATAAAAAATAAAAAAATATATTTTGATTCTTTTGGAATTCAACCTCCAAAAGAAGTTGTAAAATATTTGGGTAAAGATAATCTATGGTATACCGATAGAAAATTTCAAGATTATAATGATCCTCCTATATGTGGACATTTGTGTTTAGAATTTATTGACAATTATAAAAAATTTATTTAAAAAATAATTTACTACGATTTTTTTTTAATAGAATTTTTCTATTAAAAATTAATATAAAAAAAATAATTAATATAAAATGGAAGATGATCTAATACATTGCCATAAATGTAAAAAAAGAACAAAAAATATTAATGCAACTAAAATTCAAACAGTTAACGGTCGATGGAGAATTTCATCAAAATGTTTCATTTGTAACACAAATAAAAGTAAATTTATAAAAACTCCTGAGATTAAACACTCTAATAACTCAATAGTTTCTAATAAAAAATTAAATGATACAGATAAATTGTTATTAGCTAAAGAACTTCATAAACCAGTTAGAATACGATTTCTTAAAAGGAGAATTTTTACTAAAGGTATTGATGATTTATGGGCTGTTGATTTAGTTATAATGAGAAATTATTCAGATCAAAATGAGGGTTATTGTAATATAATAACTGTTATAGATACTTTTTCAAAATTTGCATGGGCTTTTCCACTAAAAAAGAAAGATGGAATTAGTGTTTCAAAAGCTTTTGAAAAAATAATAGAACAAGCCAAAACACAAAATCATCAAACACCAAAAAAACTTCACGCAGATAAAGGCTTAGAGTTTGAAAATAAACATTTTAAAAATGTTTTGAAAAAATATGGTATTCATATGTATCATACACAAAACGAAGAAAAATCAGCAATTATTGAAAGGTTTATTAGAACATTAAAGGGGAAAATGAGATTATGTTTTGAAGTTCAAAAATCTAAAAAATGGATAAATATTTTACAAAATTTATTAGATGAATATAATTTCAAAAACATACATCGATCCATTGGTATGAAACCTTGTGAAGTAAATAAATCTAATGAAAACGATGTTCTACACAAATTATTTCTTACAAAAAATAAATCTAAACCAACAATTAAATTTAGTGTGGGTGATAGAATAAGAATAAAAGCTTATAAAAAAACATTTGGTAATAAATATAGTAATAATTGGACAAGAGAAATATTTATAATTAAAGAAATTTTAAACACATATCCCATAACAAATAAAATTATAGATTTAAACAATGAAGAGATTGAAGGGAGTTTTTATAACGAAGAGTTGCAAAAATCAAAATTTTAAATATTATTTTTTTAATAGAATAATTCTTATTAAAAATTAATAATCATTTTCATTTAATTGTAACCGTATGGTATTGTATCATAATCTGGTAATAGTATTCTTTTATCATAACCAAACGAGAATTTTTTTGTAACTTTTTTATTAACTATATTTTTAGTAAGTGTATCACGTGTTATTTGATTATATTCTAATTCTATATTATTATCTTTATTTTTTTGTTCAATTAAGTTTATCATCGATTCACCGTTAAGTTTTAGAAAATTTTGATAATTTAAAGTAAATCCCTTTATAACTGTTTTAAATTTATTATCGTTTGTTTTATAATAATAACTTTTAGGTCCTGTCGATGCCCAATCTGTTATATGACATTTTCACCTAATTCGTCAGTCCATTCTCCCAACATTGTTCTTGTTTTAACTAAATTACCACCGTTTTCTATATAGAAAATAGAATCTGTATCAAAATAAACTACAGTTCTACCTAATTTATCTAACATTTTATATAATCTTAATCTCGCACTAGATGTTGTAAATAAAGCTATTAAAATATTTGTATTATGAAAATTCTCAACGTAATAATCTTTATAATTATAGCACATTTGTATCATATTGTCGTTTAATATTTTTATATTGATATTTTCTAATCTATCATCTAATAATATTTTATAAAACTGTTGTGGGTCTGTAACAAACTCATTTTTGCTACAGCTCGTCTACCTGGATTATCTCCTATTTTATATTTATCTAATAATATGCCCAATTTATCGAAAATTATTTTTATATACTCTTCATTAGAACTATAATTATGTTTTGAACTTTCTAATTTTATTTTCATAAAATTATTAACATACTCTTTAAATAAGTCTGTTGTTTTTTCTTCGAAATTCCAGACTTCGTAAATTTTTGTTATTATGTATCCTTTTTCCAAAGCTTTATTAACTTCATCTGTTGTCCACGTTCCTATAAATTGTCTTTCGTTTTTAGAATGATCACATCTTTGATTTTGATCTACAGCACATTTATAACACAAAGGAAATAATAACTTTTCACTTTTTTCCAATTTTATTTTAACTGGAAGTACAGGATGATAAAGATTTCTTGGAGTTAAAATTTTACATTTAATTAATCCAAACCAATTTTTATCATATAGTTTTGGTTTAAATATTTTTTCAGGATAACCAACAGGATAGTAATCATAATAATTCACAGTTGGATATAAACTACATACATCATCAATATAACGAATTTTTGTATTTTTTACTCTTAATTTTGTGGCGTTTGTTCTACCTCCAAAGAAAGCATCTCTAGGATTAATAGGGTCAGCTATATCAACTTTTTTCATATTTTTGTATGTAGTACTATTTATCCAATCACATTCCCATTGCTCAACAAGATTATAACCTGCATTTTTTATTGTTGTACTTCTGTCAATTGTTTTTTGATACAAATCCTCCATTGTTTCATGATTTATATTATTTATAGTTTCTCTATCTTTATAACATTTAGTACAGCCGTGCCAAAAAAAACCATGATATTGATAAACTGTTTTTGATTTATTATCAAATCCATCTACTTTAGCCCCTGCTATTATTTTTTCACCGCCATTTAATGCATGTGAGATATTTTTATTATTAAAATGTTGTAACCACGTTATCGATTGTTTTGAATAATTTTCATTTTTTTCTTTATCTAAAACAGCTATAGTATCTTTTAACAAATATCTTGATCTATAGATAGCCATACAAACACCTGCTATAGTTGTATATCGAAAAGGATCAATATTAGCAATTTCTAAAAATTGTTTTCTTAATTCTAAACATCCTCTTCGTTCAATATCTACATCTGAATTACAGTAAGCCTCTAATTCTTCTTTAAAATTAAATATATAATTTTCATTAATTTTATCATCATACCATTTTTCAAATACTTGTTTATCATCTGTTTTCATTGTTTCGTATCCATAATATTTTTTATCGGGTAATATACCGATATAGTTTTGATTTTCTACTGTATTAAAGAAATGTGGAAAGTAACCTTTTTTCAGTTCTTTAGGACCAAAAGTTTTAGGAAAACTACTGAGTGGACCTTGAATAAAATTAGAACTATCTATTATTCTTATACTTAAATATTTAATTTCTAATAACATTAATTTTGTACCATTATAAATCGTAAAAGGTCTTAAAGTGTTATCAACCAAGTATTTTAATATAAATTGTGAATCGTATCCTTTTGCGTAATGTGCTATAAATGTATAACCCTTATATTGTTATTGAATTAAAATATTTTAAATTATTATATTATTTCTACTATACAGTATACGTTATTAAAAATACAAATACAACAAATTATTCGGCTGCTATTTTGCAGCTATTACAAAACCACTGTTTGGATTTAAAATTGTCCTTAACTCTAACACATATAAAATGAAACCATTCTAAGCATCGATTACAACAGATGGATTTTTTGCAGCATCAACATACAGGACAGAGCCAGGTGGAGTTTTGTTTTTTCATTTTTATAATTTGTTGGACTGCAGTCCAACCATCAGCTGTAAAATATTGTTTGATTTCTCCTATAGCTATGGTATCATCAATTATTGCGTTTGATACATTCTCAGGTATACACTCAATATCCTTTTCGCTGATCAAATGTTTTGTCTCAATTGCAAGTATTGCTATTTCTTCATCTACTAGCCATTTCAACATTTCCGCTTGTTTGGTGTTCAGTTGAAGTTGTTGGAAAGAAACTAACCCCACTGTTTCAATTTTTCGTTTTTTGGGAATTCCAATTGCTGTCTTATTGTTACCTACTTATTATATTGTGGTATATTGGTAAGTAAAAATTTTTATAAAAGGTATATTATTAGGTATAATTACCTTTTGGGCGGCCCCTTTTTGGAATTCTAGGTGGTAGTGTTGGTAAGGTTGGTAAAGTATCTGTGCTAGTAATCCGTTGAGGAATATCAGTATTACCATCATCTTCAGTGTTTCCAGTTTTCACTTGAAAGTTGTCAATTATATCTTCAGTGTTCTTTTCACTTTTCTTTAAAAAAACATCTAGTAAGATAATAAATCTAGTAAGTATTATTATACAATATTAACATGTTTATACACATTTAAAATTTCAAACCTATGTCACTAAGGTCAATATCTTGGTTTCTCTCCTTGGCATTAGCAATATATTTTAATAATTCCAAACGTTTTTGAAATTGTGTTCCAGTTGCTTCGGATGCCAAAGAAGCCAATTTTTTTGCTTCGATAAAGGCATGTTGGAACTTTTCATGTTGATTGAAAGTACGTTTTTTTTTTAGTGCTAATAGTAACCACATTAACAGAGTTTTCTTCTGTAATGTTGGGTACAGTTTCTGATGGGATAACTCTACATACATTTTTATAATATTTTCTAGTCCACCTGTCAGTGCATAACTCTGGATGGTATAATGAGAGCTCATGAATTTTCCTCAATTTGAAAATGTGATGACACGGAACACACATACTTGTTTTAAATAAACACGTACACGATGTTACAGTTACATTTAAAACACCTTCTCTAGAGTTAATGACACCTGACTGTGTCATATGATCAGTTGACATCACTTGAACTGTATCCATCTGTTTTATTTTAGAATGTACTAGATTGAAGGCAAATGGTGTCAAATACCAAAAGAGTTCTTTGATGTCATCACTTAAACCACCTACATAACTAGGAGTTTTACAAAAACATTCTGTAGCTATATGGTCACGTTCAGTTCGAAGAGTTATCATTAACATTTCTAACCCTATAAATATATATATAATTATCATATATACAAATAAAAATGTTTGAGTTTATAATTAACATGCATAATTATAGATACCTTGAAATAATTGATCTAATCTAAAAAATTTTGTAACTACTTGAGTTATTTTTTAATTGATGCTCTCGAGTCTGTTATTTGTTCGATTTCCTATAATAAAAAAAAAGTTAACTGAAACTAAACCTGACATTATTGACATATAATAGTTAAATTATACCTAGAGTCATAAATTTTAATTAGAAATATACAACCCATTCTGTTTTAATACCATGCCAATTTTTGTTGAAATAATTTATTACTGTTTCCATATTTGTACAGTAAAACCTCTCTATAACGGAATCGCTTGGGACCAACAATTTTTCCGTTATAAAGAGTTTTCCGTCTTAGAGAGGTAAAAAAAAATGTTTCAAGAATTTATGTATGTGTACGTATGTACAATTTATTTTATTAAAAAAATTATATTTTAGGTAAATACCTCGTAAAACGTAAATTTATACAATAAGATTATTATACATATATGACTTAATATTTAAATTTGTTTTGTGTATAATACTAAAAAAAAATGAAAGTAATGTTTGTACCTTTTTTATAATTAAGAAAAATAGTTTTTAATATTTGATTGCTTTTTGTGTTTAAGAGCAGCACGTTCAGCACATTCTCGGGCTTTTGTTGTAAGTTCCAATAGATTTGTATTTGAAATGGTGGCTGAAAACCTTTGTAATTCTTCTAAGTATGAGTAGGATAAAAAAGCCGGTTCTAGGGACACACCATGCACACCCTGCTCACCCCGGCACACCATGCACACCCTGCTCACCCCGGCACACCATGCACACCCTGCTCACCCCTGTACACCATGCACACCCTGCTCACCCCGGCGCACCATGCACACCTCAGCCCACGCACCCGGCGCACCTCCGCACACCATCATAGCACACCATAGCCGCGTACCCCGGTGCACACCATTTCCACTTATACTCGATAATAAAAATTATTTTATCATACGGCGCACCATGCACACCATGGCACACCATTGGACACCATGCACACCATGGCACACCATACACACCTATTCGTTAACGAAAAATTAATTTATTTTAATAAGTTATTTCATCATACAGCACACCATGGCACACCATTGCACACCATGCACACCATGGCACACCACAGCACACTATTGCTCACCATGCACACCATGGCACACCACAGCACACCATTGCTCGCCATGCACACCATGGCACACCACAGCACACCATTTTAATTTATACAAATTATTTTATTTTAATAAGTTCTCATATCATATTATGAAAACCAATAGAAAAAATTTGCATAAATTATTTTAACCTGTTTTGTTATATCAAAAATGCGTACAAATAATTTTAACCATACGTATTAAGTTATCTTATCATATTATGATAACTGATATAGTGATAAATAATTTTCATGATGTATATTTTTACCCCTTCTCAGAAATGAGTAAAAAACCAAATATTTCGACGAGGGGATGAGAATGAAATAAAATCAGTATGTGTTGTGCTCTTCTGTTGTAAACAGTTTATTCTACATTTCCATATTTTACCGAAAAGTTAAAATAATATGGCCGGTCCTACTGTTAAATTATTTAAGTATATCGCGCCACCGACTCCGAGTAGACTTATAGATGAAAGTGTTTTCATTCTCGAATTCAATACACGCAAGTTTATTACAACTGGACTTGATCCGGCTGACAATTTCAATACAATTATTCAAATAGTGACACCTTCGCGTTACGTGAAATTAACGCCAGAATTTTTAAAAAAGGTGTTTTCGTTGATGGGATATGTATTTTCAATCATACTAGACCCTGATTTCAAAAGAATAATTTTTTTGGATACTGAATATTACAAGTTATCGACTATGAAGTACCGTGAAGATAATATGTTGGTAATCGAATCAAAAATTGAAAAAGAGTGCCGCATACTATTAAATCGTACCGATCTATTATTACTGCAGAATATTGAATATTCCATATTTGAAACGATTGAACGAAAAAATAAATTTGTTTTACCGTCGATACTTCATCAGTTTGATCAAATATCTACATATATGAAAAAAATAATCAAACAGCCTACAACAGTCGAAGACATAAGTTTAAAAATTTCCAACTTTCAAGATGGGTTAATCAAAGCCTCGATTCTCGACGTCGAACAAAGTTTTATAAGCCAGTTAAAACTATTAGCCAGCGAGCAGCTTGCAGTGGACGTTGTTAATAAGATGGAAAAAGATGTGGTAAGAAAACTAAAATATTTTTTTTTTTTTTTTAATTTTCGTTATTGATATAAATTATTATTTTAGTCATGTGTAGAAGAATATTCAGAGTTGACAACATTCGACTTATCGCCGCCGAATTTTATTTCTCATCAACCTGAAGATTTATCACAAGTCCAGGTAATTTATTTTATTTGGAAAAAAATTTTTTTCAGTTTATTATAATATTTATTTCATTATAGGCACAAGATCAGAATGACGGGCCAATGTTTTTCAATCAATTTAATACTCAGCCTAATATGATTCAAACAACATTCGCAGAGTTTCCAGCTATACCGTGTAAAGTTAAACGTAAACTATTTTAATAATGATTGTGTGTTATATTTGAAAAAAATAAAACAAAAAAAAATTATATTAAAAAAAAAAAATTGTTTTTTTATTTAAGAAAAATATATATAGAGTTTTTAATATTTACATATAGTTAGAATCATAAATATTAACAAATTAATTAATAAAAAAAAAATATATATATATATATACATATGTAATTTACAATTTTCTAACATCACCACTAAATGGGTTATAAGTTATAATCTGATCATGTAATATTAAACAATAAGCCGATGTCTTTTCTGGAATGGCCTCATCAGTTTCAAATTCTATGCGAAGGTCAACTGAAGACGATTTCACGTTATCATTCTGGCGTGATAGATCAACAACAGCGATTGCGACATGAGCTTGATAAATATGTTTTGATAATAGTGGCTCACAATAGTCTCTTTCGTAATAAGATTTTTGAAAATCTGCATAAGCCTTATAGAATATGGACGTCATATTGTTTTTAAAGTCTGCACGCAAATCTTCATATGGGTACACTTCAGAATTCAAATATACCTTAAGATTTTTCATGCGACAGTGATCAAATTTGCCCGCATCGACTTTTATATTATTTTTTCGGTCTGTTTGAAATCCGATCAATACAAATCTTGGTTTTTCGAGTAAATTGGTAGACTTTACTGTCCATGAATGCGAAGTGTTTCTGGGAAGCACTGGATATTCACATAAATCCCAGGTTCTGAATGCGCATGATAAAGTTTTACAGGAATCTAATACTTTTATCAGTTTTAATTTTTCTGAATCGCTAACTTTCATAATAGGCATCCTCCAATGCACCTTAGTCAGTTCAACAGTAATTTTTTTATTTTTCTCTACGTTATTAGCAGCATCGGCACCCACAAAATGTATTACATCAAGATCGATAGATGACCGATTTAAAATCAACTGTTGATTACAATTAAGTAATATTTTTTTGTAATCTTCACAAAAACCGAAAAAATGTTTTAAAGGAATACACCCAGTAAATAAATTATTGGTCATAAATTTTGCATTATTATCATCGTTATCCAATGACACGTCCCAAGCCGCATTCTCTAGTGTATGCAAATCGTTTGGAGTATACGAGCAGTAGCCTTTCAAACAAGACGATATGCCGGGTGATTTTAATTTCTGAATTTCTATACCGTTTATCTCGTATCGCATTTCAGAGAATAAAAATGCCAATCCATTATTTGAAAAACGTAGGTACCTCGCCAACAGCATCGGTAGGCTTATTTATTTTTCCCTCAATGTATATAAAACTCTCACACGGTAAAGTGTAATAATCCATATTTTGAATATTTATCCTTATTTCATCGTTATTTGACAAGGACGTTGTTGAATACGGTGTAAATGATTGATATTTCATTTGTGTTATTTTACAATCATCGACATAGCCGGCTGTCACATCTAAATATGCGTCATCCATAATTATACTTGTAAAGAACGGAGAAAGTCTGAATTATTTTTCGTTAACTTTATTCCGGTTTTTTTCGGTTTAGATATAGATGTTGACTTCTTAACAGCAGGTACTGTACTGACGGTTTTTTTTATTGTATCTCTATTTATATTTACGTTAAATTTGAGTGCCATATCATTTGGTTATTTGTAAACGAATAGTAATTGGCTCGCCGCGTAGATTTATCAGACAGTCGTTTTGATCTTTTAACACAATATTAACTTTACTTATAGATGTCGTGTTAAGACCATAAAAAACTGGATGTCTAGGCACCTCGACGATTTTATAGCCCGCAGCGACAGTTGGATAAAGCTGGTGTATAGCTTGACTCGGTGCTCCGTCACAGAATGAGCCGGTTATCAAGTTGCACTCTACTTTTATACAGTTTATTTTCATTATGTTTACAGTATTTTCAGATTCATGAGTGGCATTAGTAGTGTATACGACATTTCTAAAACCTAACAATGGTGCTATACTATCGTCTATCTTTGATTGAAAAGTCAATCTCATGACTGCACGATATCGAACACTTTAATGTGGTACTGTTTGCTTTTAATTCAAACCAACTGACATAGTCTGGCATCATTTTTTGTATAGCAGACTCTAATTCAGCCAATTCATACGAACCCGTAGGTAAAATAACAATATCGTTGTTATTAATCATATCCCGAAAAGCTATACTGTTACAACCAGGTTCTATGTTCGGAATTGAATTATTTGTCTGTAAGCTCAAAAGGCAAAGTTGTGCCGTATTTTTAACTTCCAAAGGCGGAAAAATGTCACATGATAATTCACTGGAGTTGCCGTTTAACGTTAGCGTGAACATGATAAAAATTTTAAACACAAGTGTCCACAGTTTGTTGTGTTATATTTCTGTACTCTGTTATAGTTGAAATTAATAATACATCCGCGGAAATATTTTTGTACTTCTAATGGCGGTGGTAAATTTCCGAAACTATCAAAATATTCGACTTTATTTCCAATTTTTTTATACGCTACTCACTGCGTTCCTGTACCTCCGTATCCAAGTTGACGATTGCAGATTCTTTTTGCTTAGGACGTGTAGATAACCTGTCTCTTGAAAAGACTCCGATAAAATGAGGTATTTTCATCAAACGGGCGATTTTTATAAGTTCATAATCATACAACGCTCTACTGGGTAACGTGTTTATTAGTTTTTTTTCGTTTTTTTCGTTTTCATAGATTTTACACCCCCACCACTTTTATTTGGTGCAAGATATAGACCTGATCCTATTTTGTACGAGTTTTCTTTATACGGTGTGAGATATAATCCATTACCTAAATGTGACGGTGTATTTCTTTTAAATTCATTAGCCATCTTAACAACGTTGGCTACACCACCAGTTAAGGCCCCTAAGGCTGATAAACCAGCAAAAATCGGAATAAGAGGTAACACTCCACCTTTTTTTGGTACCGTTATTATCCTTGGAATTTTAGTTTTTTTAGTTTTGAATGTTTTTTTTGCGACAGCAACACATTTCTTTGTCAATTTCAACAAGTTTTTTCACCAATATTTTTCTTTAAAACATTTTTAGTGGCTTTAACCACGGCCTTAAAGCCGCATGCACCACCGACTTTTCGTTTTGCTTTCATTGCGGTAGTCACACCCCAAGCCACAGCTTTTTCTTTTAAACTGGAATCCCCCGCCCTGAACCTGTCCCAGGCACGCTGTTCTAATATACGGTCAGCTTCGCTACGATCTGCGATAGAGTTACTACGTTCGTATGCAATGTCGTGTCTCTACATGCAGAGTCCAAAAGGTTAATTCCCTTATCACCACGAGCTAGACGCTTTTTTAAATTTGTACCAGGTCCACAATATTGATAACCTATAAAGAAAAAATAATTTAAATTATCTGTAATTTTATTTTCGAAAAATAATGTTTATAATTTTACCAGGTACATGAAGTTCAATCGGTAATTTGTTTATAAGCGTGTTAATAAGTCCACAGCCCTTATTCTTGCTGCTTCTTCGACCGAGTGACATTGTGTACTGATAACTACTTCATAATTGTCAAGATATTTATATAAAAATGAAATTCATCAAGCAAAAATTAAAGCTTACAGTTGAAAACGTGGATCCGCCTACTTTGTTTCAAAACTGTAGACATGGACCACTTTTGCCTAATACGATACAAGCTCTTATTGTCGGACCTTCAGGCTGCGGAAAAACGAATTTAATTTATTCTTTATTAACTAATATTAATGGAATACGATTTCATAACGTTTACATATATTCGAAAACATTGGATCAGCCTAAATATAAAATGTTGAGCGATATTTTATCAGACATAAATGGTGTTCAATTATTTAAATTTTACGAAAACGAAGAAGTTATCCAACCTGAAAAAGCTCTACCTAACTCTGTGTTCATTTTTGACGATATTCTTTCGGAGAACCAAAATACAGCTAAAACTTATTATTCGAGGGCCAGGCACAATTTAATAGATGTCTGTTACCTGGCGCAAAGTTATTCGAAAGTTCCAAAACAACTTTTACGCGATAATGCTAATTTTATTGTATTATTTAAACAAGATGAGACCAACTTAAAGCATGTTTACATGGAGCATTGCTCCGGCGATATGTCATACTCAGAATTTAAAGAGTTTTGTACATCATGTTGGCGAAAGGGAAGATTCGAGTTTATCGTAATAAACAAAGACTGTGAACGTGATAACGGGCGCTATCGTCACGGGTTCGACACGTTTGTTGTTATATAAACTATTGTTTTTTAGAAAAATACTTCATTCACAAACATGACTGCCGATAGTGAAGTACTCGAAGAATTGTTTAAAGCAAAAAATAACATTAAACGTAAGTACACAGCATTAAAACACGGAAAAGCTGATATTCAATCACTAGTATCAGGGACATTTAAACCGATTATCGAACCGTTAAACGAAATACAACATAATTCGCAACCTGCAACTTCTCAACTTTCTGAAATAAACAACGAATCCATTGCTACTACAGACGATTATATTCAAGACTCTGGTGACTGGTTTGATTCTTTTAACACAGATAAGACGTATGGTCCTAAAAAAAAATCAAACGGATGTATAAAATTAGGAAAAAAAAAAATTAATCTCGTTGACAATACGCTGACTATTGGGGACGCTGTTTACACATTGACACCGGGACTTGTCAATTTAATATTTTCGAAAACTCCGAAATTATACACTGACAACGATTTAAAAACGTATAAAACTATATTAATTCAAACATCGGCACATTTAACAGCTGATGGAACAAAAATTAGACAAGGTGGAAAAAAATATAAAGATATAATCAAAAATCTATTTCCGTCTGGTAGTGGGTTATCTATGAATCTGCAATCACATAATTATATTTTTTGGAACAATCCGAACGAGCTTGTTTCTCGTTTAAGGCTGCTTTTAGCATCAAAGAAAGCTGGTAATACAGGTGTTTCAAACGAAATACTTTCGATTTATGAAGAATTACGTGAAGCAGGGTTAATAAAACGCATTCCAAATGTCTAAACGTGATATCGCTATAGAATTGCACAGACCTGCGAGAAAAAATTTTACAAGACGAGGAGTTAATATATATGGAAAAAACGATTTATGGCAGGCAGATTTGGTTGAAATGATTACATACTCTAAAAAAAATAAGGGCTACAAGTATATTCTATGCGTTATTGATTGTTTTACGAAATTTGCTTGGGCGTTGCCATTAAAATCAAAAACTGGTAAAGAAGTTTCAAATGCATTGTCTAAAATACTACTCACTCGTTCACCAAAACTATTACAGCTCGATAATGGAAAAGAATTTTACAATTCATCATTTGATATATTGATGAAAAAGTATAATATTCACAAATATTCTATCGGTTATTTGCCGAGCTGGTCTACAGAAATATTCAAAATTGTTAAAATTAACGAAACGTTACCTACTACTTACCAGCTACAAGATTATAGTGGAAAACCGATTGCTGGTTGCTTTTATTCAGAAGAAATATTAAAAACAAACTATCCAAATGACTTTTTAGTTGAAAAAATTATACGTAAGAAGGGTGATCAAATTTTTGTTAAATGGCTCGGGTTCGATAATACACACAATAGCTGGATAAATAAAAGTGACATTAGAAAATAGTGTCAGTCGAGCTACAGTCATGAACGTGTTTGGTAGTTCTCAGTCTGGTGAAACAAATAAAATTATTTCAAATCTCGAACAGTCTATCAATTCGTTTTCGTCTAAATTAGATAAAATCCAGTATTTACTCGAGGAAAATCATAAATCGATAGCTGAGTATATGACAAGAGGTGAAGTATCATTAAAATCAATCAAAGAAAGTACAGAAGCGACGAAAATCATAATACCGGCTATACTCAGTCGTCTTAATACTATTGAAACGTATTATAAAGATAAGCCATAATGTCTTCGGCCATCTTGGACATGCAATGTGTTCTTGGCGTAAATAATAAAATATATATGATTAAAGAAATGTCTATTGTAGACATAGAAACATATGCAACTCAACACTGGATTTTTAAAAATCCACATTTGAAACAGGACAATAAAAGTCGAAAAACTAATAAATGGTTGGAACGTAATTTCCATCAATTAACTATCGAACACGGAGATGTCGAATATGATGAAGTCGGGAGAATATTAAATTCTTTAAAATTTAAATGTATTTACGTCAAAGGTGAGCAGAAAAAGCAACTTCTTATAGACTTCATACCACACGTTTCAATTGTTAACATTGAAGACATAGGATGCCCTCGATTGGATCAAATATGCGATGATGAATCTTTACCGTGCTGTATTTTCCATATGGAATTTAATACTAAACAATGTACATTTTATAAAATATTTGCTTTAAAAAAATGGTTTATAAACAACTCATGAAATTTAATTGTATACAATATATATTATTATATGTAATAAACGAATATTATATTTTATCAATGGTTTTTTTTTTATTATTTTTTTTTTCAAATATAACACAAATACAATCATTTATAAGCGTAATTCGTAAATATATATACAAACATAAGTATTTTTTTTAATATAAATAAAACATATATAATTATTCACAAATATATAATAAACATGTAATTATTTTACAAAAATATATAATACATATTGAATTAAATAATAAACATGCAATTATTTTACAAAAATATATAATACATATTGAATTATATAATGAACATGCAATTATTTTACAAAAATATATAATACATATTAAAATTAAATAATAAACATGCGATTATTTTACAAAAATTTATAATACAAATTAAATTAAATAATAAACATGCAATTATTTTACAAAAATATATAATACATATTGAATTAAATAATAAACATGCAATTAGCAATTATTTTACAAAAATATATAATACATATTAAAATTAAATAATAAACATGCAATTACAAAAAATATATATATATTTAATTCAAATCATAAAACTATTTAATTTTTGTTCTAAAATGACCATGTGCTAAAGTATGTATTCGATCGTTTAACACAACTCTTTTTTCGTCAAATCTGTTCAAAGCCAGCTTTCTAGACCTTATTGTTTTTAATTCATGGTTATATGATCGAATAGATACATTTTCTCTGTAGGGGTCGTGATCACCCTCTTCAGTAGAAAATAGACACACTTTATGGTCTTCAAAAGACATGTGATTTTTAACCACATGTCCTCGAACCCCTTTAGCCTTGATTATTTCTATTCCATCTATAATATAAGCGTACGACTTTGCCTTCAATGCACAGAACTCACTAATTAGACGCCCATCGGTTTCATCAGAGAATAGCCCAGGGACCTTTTTCCGTGCAGAAGTATAGCAAGGATGGTCGTGAGGTAGACTCGATGTATCCATACACTCTAATAGACCCGGTTTGTTCTTAAGATCCTCATAGAAATCTTCAGTCGAAATATCATATATTAGAGAGTCTATAAAATAAAAATAATTAAATAGTTAAATAAATTAAATGTGAAATTTTTTAATAAATATCACCTGTGTCCGTGTACATTAATTCTATATCATTAAAATGCCTTTTCATAGTATTGTAATGATAATCGTACATGAGCGTCTTACTAGTCTCTAATACAGCAAAGCCTATGTATATCACAAAAAATTAATTAATTTTATTATAGAGCGAAATCGATATTAAATTGTTTCCATACCTATGTACATGGGTTTACAAAAATTAATAATTTTATTATGTAATGTGACCGCCATTAAATAATCGCCATATGAATGGCAGTCTTTATAAACCAAATTTTTGAAAAGTTTTTTTAACCTCCGTGGGCATGAAGATAATTCCATTTTTATTCGCTTACGCATTGACTCCATTGTTTTACCTATAATAATATTTAGTTATTATATTTAATCATATATTAATAAATTAATTCCTACCAAAAATGGAATTATTCATAAGCTTATAGAAGTCCTTTTCAAATTCGTTGGTTGCTCGTTTCCTCAATTCAGTATTTAATTCAATATATTTTGCAAGCCATGGTGATTGACGAAATTCGATTACCCTATGAACCTAGAAAAAAAAAAAATAAAATAAAATCGTGGAAACATAAAATAAATAATTAAAAAATAAATCAAACCTTTTCTACAATCAACCCGTTGGCGATAGCTTGCTTCAAGTTCTTATAGTGAATTATATACTTCTTTTTATGATCCAACGTCGCCATCAATTTATATTCGACGGAACCTGTCGGAATCAAGTTTTCCGGAAGAAACGGCAAATCATTATGCTTGTCGTGGAGGTCCTCTGGATAAGCTATATCAACTTCGTATACTCGCCCTATATCCGAAGTATCAGTAAGCTCATCAAGTCCTTCCAACGACGGTTCAACCCATTTAAACCCACCATAGGGCATATATTGGCTCATAGCCCATCCGTACAAATTATTAGCTATAGAAAAAAAAAAATATTTTTTTTATGAAAATATAACTAATACCTGATGTATGATATATATTAACTAATTTCGTATTTTAATTATTATCTAAAGAAAAAATATATTATTTATGATTTATAATTAATTATTTATATTACCATCTTGATAAACAATCCACGATCTAGGTTTTGAAGAATCGAATTCAAGCATTTTTTTATTGTTGGCTTTAACGTATCTTTTGCTAGCTTGAACCAATCCTCCACGAATGCCTATAACAATAAAAAAATCAATATCAAAACTTTTAAACTTTAAGCTTTTATGCTTTTAAACTTACCTTTCTCAAACATTAGTAACATTTCATAGTCACTTAAGAGCTCTAATTTCATTCCAGTGTATTTCAACATACAATCAAAACTAAATCCTGGAGCAGTATAATAATATACAGGATCTAAATTATATGTCGAAATACAAATGTCACGAAAATTTTCAAAAACATCAGATAGCAACAGCACGTCAATTAAAAGGTATAAATCACTATATTCGCCCAAAGTCTTACAGTTAAAGTGATTCCATACCTTTTTAGCGTGAGCGTAATCATCATCGTTTATATGAGACTCTGTCAATGAACTATAAAATAACTCTTTCGACGGAAGCTGGGTGTCATTCAGCTTATCCCAACAATCTGTATATTCGTAAGGGTATACCCCCTTACGAGTAACTAGCCGCATTGCCGATACGTCGAAATGTTTCGAAGTTTCGCGGAATTTAGCTAAATCAGGTGTGATCAAATTTTCTGCTAAACTCGCTAAACTTGACGCCATGAAACGAATAGAATCGATGAACCTAATAGTAAAGTCGTTTGTTATATACTTAGAAAATGAAATAAACTTTTCCTCACTATTAGGTATTACAGTGATCGTTTTCGTATCATATCCCAGCTCTTTCACGATGAAATGTGAATCATAACTTGTCAAGTTATGAAAAAAGCATGGGACAAAACTAGGCATCTGCAGCTTTAAGTTACATGTATTACACAGTGTTTGACGATATTTACCTGACAAATGACAGTGGTCAGCAGTCTTATGGTTTTGTACCGTAAACACTGTGCTACACAGATTGCAATGGGTGGCTCCGTCGTGCATTCGTCGATCATCCTCAGTCATTTTGATCGAAACATTGGTCTTCATAAGCTTTGCAATATTCAAAGAAATTTTAACCAATGTTTGAATAAAATGTTTGGCGACCGACGAATGTGATTCAAACCCACGATATATGATCGGCGACTGTGGAATATCAAAGCGCTCGAGCAACTCTACCGGAACGTCATTCGAAGTTACTACCGAAATCCCATAACTCATTGGCTCATGCGAGTGAATCGCATAAGTGTTTTCACCCTTCTTTTCATGGCACTTTGGTAGTATAGCTTCGAAATCGGCGTAAAACACAAACGGATGACGTTGAGTATTACGCCACCCTTCAAACCCCAACATAGTATTTTCTTTAGGCATTTCCGGTAAAATTGGTTTGTGTGGGCCGCAAATCAATTTGTGTTGATCGAGCGCTTCTTGTCCACTTAATTTCGTTTTTCGTGGGGCCAAATCGAAACCTGTAAAGCACCTTTTACAGCACAACACTCTGTGGGCATGAGCTGTCCGCTGGGCGCTCACAAGTCTTGAAAAATTAGAGATGAAACAATAATGTAAATTTTCATTATCGCTCATCAATAATATATCAAAGTGGTTGCGTTTTTCTTCATCACACACTTTCAACGGTACCACTTTATCTACGGGGTGTTTCGATTGTTCTTTTGCATACTTAATCAAACCATAGACATTCACCGAAACGTCGGGGTTATTTTTTTCGAAAATCTTAACATCGCCTAACGGAGTTGGAAAATCTAACCCAGAAAAATTGTAACGATATTCTTCCGATAAAAAATGATCCCCGACATATTTTGAAGTACCCGTTGAAACGTGCTTTGCCAATATTGCCCACTTGAACGATAAACGATCATTATTAATAGGATTAATAACAGCTCGCTTGTTCAAAATAAATGGCGGCAACGGAGTGTATGATGAAGATTTTTTTAAACTATGGCGATCTAAAAAAAAAAAAAAAAAATTGTTTTTTTAGAATTAAATTAAATTTACTATTATTTTTATTTAATATCTTACCCTAAAGGAGAGTATTCACACACCCATAGAAGCAACCCATCGATACACGACAAAGAAAATCCCGATCCTTTACCTAAGTAACTTTCTTCCTCAAAAAGAAGTCGATCGAAACTTTCTTCGATTAATGTATCGATGTCAGTATCTAAAAAAACCTCTCGGGCCGACGTCTTAAATGCCCTATTTTCATGCGAATATTCTACATGAGGTTTATGATAAGTTGCTTCTAATTTTAAATGGAATTTTATCGGATGTTTTTTAACACACTCCGATAGTATTTCGATCAATTCTTTTTTTGTTGAATTTAAAAAGACATTATAAGAAAAAATGTTGTCAATATTTTTTTTAAAATAACACTCTGCTATTCCACCGAACATTGATTGAATTTTTGTAAATCCCCTTGATACTATGTTGGTCATTCTACTTTTTTTTTTTTAAAACCTACATAAAATTTTTTTTTTTTTTTTTTAATAATATCCTATGATCTTTTTAAGCAATAATACAAAAATCTTACCTTTCTCAGCTGTATCCAAGACATTTGCCAACATTTGATCATTTCCATCATCATCGCCCCACAAATCGATCGAATTGTCCGATAACTTAATTTTTTTGGGGTTATTACCGGCTTCCCGATTTTCAAGTCTATTTTTGACGCCTAATTATAAAAATTAATTAATTAATTAATCGGATTTTTATAATATTTAAAAATGTTTACCTTGATTTGAGGGACCTGCTTGTTCATTCGGAACAAAAATTCGATCTGCAATCTGAATATAATCATGCGGATTTGATGGAACAGCGTTATCTTCTAGAAAAATAAAAATAATGAACAAACTAAAAATAACACATTTAAAAAAAAATAATACGTACGTGAGGGGATTAAATCATTATTGGCTTCAACAAACAAATCTTCATTTCCATCGTTGAACCAAAAATCGTCTGTCTGTTCTTTTTCAACTTCGGGGTGGGCAGAGTGATTTTTTCTCGGTTGTGTACAATCACCTTATAAAATATTTAAAATAATTATAGAAAAATAAAATAAAAATAAAAAATATTATTGCATAAGTTATTTAAAAATTGTCATAATAAATACCGTGAATTTGCTTCATATGACGCGACAAGTGCGTTTTATAAGTAAAGGTAGCCGAACACTTTTCGCAATTGAAAATAATACCTTCATGTTTTTTCATGTGTCTAGTTAAAGAATATTTACGCGAAAACGTAGACGAACAATTTATACACTTAAACATTTTTTTTTTTAATACTACACAAACACTAGAAAAAAATGATAATGAAAAAAAAAAATATTTAAACTGTTAAAGAGCTGACGAGAGAACGTTGTTGTTAAAGACAAGTGTAGAATCGACTGAATAATCTATGGATGGTGTGTCCATTTTATAAACAGGTAGCAATGATTTCATCCCCCTTTTTTCAATTGGCGATTCTTACCACAAAAGAGTACGTCCAAACAATATAGCCAAATTCGATACAATACAACCTGTTTCAGCCAATGGGGAAGGGCTACATATGATATTCTTTCTTTTAGATTATGTGTACAAGAAAAAGAAAATTATTAAGTGTACAAAATATTATTTTTATTTACTTATGTTTTTAAATATTTTTTTTTAACATTAGATTATACAACGCTTCATCGTAACCGTCGTTAAACCAGATTTCAACGTCTGATTCTTTAGACCGTAATTTCCTACGGTTACGCGGGAGGGCTAATATACTTGGAGAAATTTCCCCCTCTGACTCGACATTCATCCTCGGAGCCGTGATTGAAATGTTGTATTGTTGTGACGGTCCAAACATATCCGGCGACAGAAAATCTATTTGCAAAATGCTCTGTTCTGGTGTCGAGCTGTGTTCGCAACCAGGTTGAGAAAAAAGTTCTGCCAAATCAGGTGATAGAATAACTGGTAAAGAATCATCATCATGTAGTCCTATTACGTATTGTGGTTCTATGAACATATTAGACAGCGGGGAGAAAATCCCATATCGCTGCGTGTTATACCCGCTATCCCCGGAATGAGTCTGAAATAATTATAATATATTTTATTTTGTTATGAAAAAAAAAATATATATACATAAACTTATTATCTTTCTACACACCTCAAAATTAAACATGTTAAACATTTCGCCTTGTTGATTATCATGCTGTACCTCATATGCATAATCTGGTACAGGGGAGATTTCCATGTTCGGGGGAAAAATCGGTGAAGAGAATGAATTATCATTAGACATCTGAAATAAAATAATGTTTTAAACATGAAATGAAAAATAAAACAGAATTAAATACTTACGTTTGATCGGTGAATATTTCTCACTTTAAATATTATGAAAATTGCAATAATGTCTCGCCGACCTTATAACAGTACTGCGGTAAAAATCAGAATGATAAAACACAATATGAATGCTTCTTCACCTTTTTTCACAAAGTGCACAAAAAATGTATCCCCGACAACATGCACCCCGTTGTCATGTACCCATACGTCTGCATTGTTAAAAACCGATTCTTTTAAAATAACGAAGGACCACTTTTATAGCGTGGAAAAATGTTTACGGCGCCTTACACCAAGACTCATGAATTATCGATATGCGAATCTTTTAAAAACACCTACCGAAGAACCGCATTGATTGCGTGGTAAAATGTTTACGGTGCCTTTCACCAAGACTCCTGAATAATCGATATGTGAATCTTTTAAAAACACCTACCGAAGAACCGCTTTGATCGCGTGGTAAAATGTTTACGGTGCCTAAATTATCGAAATGTGAATCTTTTTAAATAAAGATTCCTTTCAATATATAATATGTTTTATAGATGAGTGACTTCAAAATGATAATTGAAAATGGTCAGTCGTCGTCTGTGTATAACCGAATATTATAATTGTATCTTTATGAAAAGAATGACTGAGGGTCGATTTTATAAATATATTCCTTTCAATATATAATATGTTTTATAGATGAGTGACTTCAAAATGATAATTGAAAATGGTCAGTCGTCGTCTGTGTATAACCGAATATTATAATTGTATCTTTATGGGAATGACCTAGGGGAGATTTTTTAATCATTTGAAAAGATAATACATTACATTTATTTCACTTAAAATATTTTATAAATAACAATAGCAAATGGAAAATCGGCAGGTGAAAAATGTTTTTTCTTACCCTGCAAAGACGGTACAAAATGTTAACGTGTAGTAAAATTAAATATAATTCTGAGCAAATATTTTACTTATCCATCATAAAAACTATTTATCACTATATCAGTTATCATAATATGATAAGATAACTTAATACGTATGGTTAAAATTAATTATACGCATTTTTGATATAACAAAACAGGTTAAAATAATTTATGCAAATTTTTTCTATTGGTTTTCATAATATGATATGAGAACTTATTAAAATAAAATAATTTGTATAAATTAAAATGGTGTGCAGTGGTGTGCCATGGTGTGCATGGTGAGCAATGGTGTGCTGTGGTGTGCATGGTGTGCAATGGTGTGCCATGGTGTGCTGTATGATGAAATAACTTATTAAAATAAATTAATTTTTCGTTAACGAATAGGTGTGTATGGTGTGCCATGGTATGATAAAATAATTTTTATTAACGAGTATAAGCGGAAATGGTATGCACCGGGGTACGCGGCTATGGTGTGCTATGATGGTGTGCGGGGGTGCGCCGGGTGCGTGGGCTGAGGTGTGCATGGTGCGCCGGGGTGAGCAGGGTGTGCATGGTGTGCATGGTGTGCATGGTGTGCAATGGTGTGCATGGTGTGCATGGTGTGTCCCTAGAACCGGCTTTTTTATCCTACTAGTATGAGATTGCAGTTTTAAAATCTTTTATTTTTGGCTCATCGTTGGTCTCACTATCATCATTATCATCGTTTTCTACTTCTTTTTCTTCTTCTTCTAAAAAAATCGCCGAATCGTAAGTTTGGTGCGTCTCTAATTTACTGTCAAATGTAATAAAATCTACATCAACATTGGCTATAACGCATTCCTCATTAATATCGTTCAAAGCATTTTCTGGTAAATCTATACCATTGGTATTGGTTCCTTCATTTGAAAGAAACCCGGCTTTATGAAAACAATTTTGTACACATTCAGCTTTTACATTATCGCAAGCCAACGCTATCCAATTGACTGCATCCAAAACACTTATTGATTTAGCGAGCTGATGAGCTGAAGAACAATTATCCATCTTGCATAATAACGATTGTAGCAAAAACTTACGATAGTAAGACTTGAACGTGTAAATCACTCCTTGATCCATTGGTTGGGTGATCGATGTGGTATTTGGGGGCAACATAAGTATTTTCGTATTAGATAGTTCGATGTTTGGGTGACATGCAGCATTATCTAAGAATATTAGGACGTTTCTATTCTGAGATCGCATATCTGCGTTAAAATAACGCAACCACTGCTCCATTATCTCTGTTGTCATCCAGGCTTTTTTATTAAATTTCCATATGACAGGTAACGAAGAAATGCCCATGTTCTTAAAACACCGTGGTTTTTTATATTATATCAATATCACTTATCAGGGTTAGGTGACACTTATCAAATTATGATAATTTACTTTACAGTATTAATATTGCGTCCAATCATAAGGCAGGACATGAAAATACATACTTTCACGTCGGACGTGAAAATAGCCACTGCGATTTTCAGTACTTTCATTCATGTTTTTAACGGGTGTAAGTGAAATAGAATAACTCGCTGGTGCCATTGATTTATCAATAAGTAATTGATCGTTATGTCTTTTCCAAATAATTCCATCATCGAGTTCTACATCATGCGTATTGCAATTAATGGATTTAATAATTTTATCTTTTTGTCATTTATTATTATTATTCCTATAATCTCTAGCTAAGACATAATCGCCTGTATTAAATGATACGGTCCTATTACCACCATTGTTTATTTGTGATATTTGTTGTTCGATACCCACTTCACTTGTATTCGGCATCAATGCGTCAAATTGTAAACGTGTTGATCGACCTATCATTAGCTGAGCTGGCGTTTCTCGTGTTGTAGAGTGCGGTGTGTTACGATACATTAAAAAAAATTTATTTAATTGAGATTGTGCAGTCGAACATTTTTTAAAGACATTTTTTATTGTTTTGACTGCTGATTCCGCACAACCGTTTGATTCTGGGTGAAATGGTGCACTTGTCATGTGTCTTATGCCTAGATTTTTGCAAAATACTTGAAATTCAAACCCTGCGAAACATTTTGCGCCGTCTGATGTAATTGTTTTCGGAATGCCAAATCGTGCTATAGTTTCTGAAAATTTTTGAATAACAATGTGGGCTGTCATAGAATTTACTTGAAATACTTCCAACCATTTTGTGATTGCGTCAACAATGATAAAAAAATATTTATTTTGAAATGGTCCAAGAAAATCACTATGTACTCTAGTCCACGGTTTTTCTGGCCATTTCCACGGTGATATAATAGATTTTGGTGGATTTTGCCTAACATTAACACAATTGTCGCAATTTTGCGTGATATTTTCGATTTCTTTATCCATTCCTAGCCACCAAAAGTATGATCTCGCTAAACTTTTCATACTAGAAGAACCCATATGACATGAATGAAGTTCGCTAAGTATATTATTTCGAAATTTAGCTGGTATAATAACACGGCAACCCCACAATAGGCATCCCTGTTCCACTGAAATTTGAGTTTTTCGTAAATTATACGACTAAAGTTCTAAAATGTTATAAAAATCACTATTCTCCTGTTTTGACTGCGTTTAATACTTTGGCGAGAATCGTGTCTCTACTTGTTTCAATTTTTATTTTAGACCAGTCTAATGTGAAGGGTGATTTTTCATGAACAAAATTGAGACTAATACATTCTTCATTATGATTTTCGATTTTTGATTTTGAACTTTTCATTCATAATAAAAAATCGGCTGTCTTTTTCGGATTTCACATATTTTATTTCGAAATCGAATGATGATAAAACACAGGCCCACCGTTGTAACCGATTAGCTGCGTAAATTGGGATACCTTTCTTATCACCAAAAATATATATATACGGTTTATGGTCGGTTTCTAATAGAAAATGTCTACCATATAAATAATCATAAAATTTCGTAACCCCGTATATAATTGCCAAGGCTTCTTTTTCAATTTGTGGAAATTTACACTCAGAATTAGATAGAACCCTTGATATGTAGGCTATAGGTTTTTCTGTACGATCTGAATGTACATGCGAGAGTACTGCGCCTAGTGCATAGGATGATGAGTCTACTACGAGTTTAACTGGAATATTATGATCATAATGTGCTAATACGGGTTTCGAGATTAAAATTTGTTTAACTTTGTTGAATGCTTGGTCACATTCTGATGTCCAATTCCATTCAGTGCCGTTACGTAAAAGCATGTACAATGGTTTTAAAATATTAGCAGCGTTTGGAATAAATTTTATATAGTACGTAACTAAACCTAAAAATGATTTTAGCAATGTTTTATTTTCTGGGACCATAGCATTTTTAATAACATCCGAGTGTTTTTTTAGTATGTGTAAACCATTATCTAACCTGTGACCTAAATTTTCAATTGACTTTTGTATAAATTTGCATTTATTCAACTTCAGTCTTAAACCAACATTTAACAATACATTTAGTAATTTTTCTAAACGAGAATTGTGTTCTGTGATAGTAGAACCTGCAACAATAATGTCATCTTGAAATATACCAATGCCCTCAAGACCTGCTGTGGAAGTTTCCATAGCTTTTTGGAACTCCCCTGCCGACGATTTTATTCCAAAAGGGTTACGGGTATAGCTAAATAAACCTTTATGTGTATTAATAGTGGTATATTTGCGATCAGATTCTTTAATAACCATTTGTTGATATGCGTCTTTTAAGTCTATTTTCGAAAAATATCTTGAACCACTAACATTTGCATATAAATGTTCTATTTTTGGAAGACGGTATTCAGTCCAGGGTCTATTCTAAGGATTTTTGTCAACAACACATTACATTCCATTTGCCCCTCTTTCAAAGGTCACACATTGATAAATCTACCTACTCTTAACTATTCTAAAAATAAATTTTAATACTTTTAATTATTATAGGTATGTTAAAATTCAATAAAATATAATATTAAACAGAAAAGTAAAAAAAAAAAAAAATAATTTTTTCTTTAATACAATTTAATGTATCAAAACTATTCAAAATTTTAATTTTAACTAAAACTTTTTAATTTTTTTTGTTATATTTTCTTCTTTGTACACTGTAGTTTTCTTATCAGCTTCTTCAAATATGCCTTTAAACCATGTTTGCTCCTTTGCTTTATGTGTATCTTTTACTCGCTGGTCTTTTTTGTTTATCCATAATTGTACTGCTGGTCTAGGATCCCACATTGTTAATGAAGGTATATTATAATATATATAAATACTCGTTTTCAGTTTCAACTGTTAAATTTTGTCGATCATAAGACTTGAGTATATTTCCTATACTTATTAGACGTTCGACATCAGCACTATGTGGCTTAGCAACTAAGATTCTGGAAAGTACTAAACTCACATTTTGATAAAATTCAGACTGTACTAAAAATGATAACAATGAAGGTAAATTCATTTTACGAATATCAGTTATTGTATCTATGTTTAAAATGTCTTCGTATTCAAAAGATAATTCCATGAGATCAATATCACTAGCTAAAATTTCATGTACTTTTTTAATGTCAGCAGTTGATTGTAGTGAAACAAATGGAGTTGTATACTTTACCATATCTGAATTAACGTCAATACGTTCATTTAAAAAATTTGTTAATGATATTATGATTTCGTTACAAACCGATTCTAAATCCCGAGTATCAGAAACATATTTGTGGTGTTCTTTTCTGCGTTTAATTCGTGGTTTTTGTAACTTCATTTTTTGTAGCTTCATTAAAAGCCTGAACCCAACCTCCAATAAGATCATTCGTTTTTAATGTTTTAAGTCGCTCAATCACCAAAGTTGTTTGTTTTGTCATATCGAGAACTGTAGTAGAATCAGATTGTATTTTTTTTTGATAACGACTAAAAACTGAAAGTAAATCAGCCATAAATGCAAGAAATTTAATATTATCTTCATCTAATAAAAATTGTTCAAATCCTTTGGCTTCTTTTTCTTTGCTGTTTTGTATGTATAAAACTAAAGCACGCCATGATGTTAATACTGCATTAACTAGACTAAATGAGAACTCCGTGCATCTCACAGTAAAAAATTTAGGAAGGTGAAGTAACTGAAAATTATTTGTTGTGGCTACATCATCAAGTTCTCGTGAACGAAGAGCAGACGTGTGAAAAAATGTGGACAACCCTATCAATTTATCGAATAAATGTTTTATTTCAGGTAGAGAATTACTAGTATCTTTCCACGCAAGATTCGAACGGTGAGCTGCACACCAAATTTTCTGTAAAAGGATATTTGAATTTATGTTTGATGTGGATGCTGTTGTTCTCCATTTATTTTCAATCAAAACCCATAATCCTCCTTTAGTTCCAATATTTACATTTGCTCCATCCGTAACGATGGATGAAATATTCCTTAAAATATATTCCATTGTTGCTTCTCCAACATTATTCCTGCATGCTGATTCTATTGCTTCTAATACGCCTTCAGCTCCCCGTTTACATACTTCACCAGCTCCTAAAAAATATTGTTCTTGTTCCCCTTTCTTTGTAATTATTTTCAATAAAATATAAATTTTATCAATTTGACTACGATCGACTGAACCATCACACCTCAACGACATTGCTAGAGCATTGGTTTTTATGTTCAAAGCAAATTGTTTTTGGAAACTTTCAACGATGCACTTTAATAATTCTTTATGAGAACTAGATGTTAAATATTGAAAATCAAATAATTTAATTGATTCATAATTTTGGTTAAAAGTTTCAAATGAAAAATCACATGCTATATCACTGGTAACTACTCTCATGGGAAACGTTTGAGCACTTAACGTTAATTTTTTAGCATCGCCGTATACGTGAATAAATAAAGAACCAATTTTATTTGCAAGATTAGATTGAGATTTCAATATTAAATTATCAATAGAACTATTACCAGAATCTAATGCTGGCAGTGTCGATAATCGCATAGCCTTTTCGCATTGTAGATGGTATTTTGTTTCTAAATGCTTGTTTACGTATTCATTTCTATAAATTGCGCCACACTCTTGAGCGAAATTTGGAATTTGACTTTTCTCGGAAAATGCTTTAACCAAATTAGGAAATTTGTAACATATTTCACACCGAATAAAATGCTTTCCATTTCTATGATAGTGTTTAAATATATCTGATTTTTTGCAAATACTTGAAACACTAGCTGTAGCAATATCTTCTTTCTTACTAAATGATGAAATGGAAGTATTAGACGAAACCTGAGTAGATTTGTGATCTTCATTTGATATTTTAGAAAAATTAACTGTTTTTATGTTAACGTCTGATCTTACGTCTTCAACATGGAATGTAGTGTTATTTGAATAATTTTCAAAACTATCAAGTTCTTTATTCAATGGAAGTAGAATATCAGAAGCCGTAGAACATTTAGGTATAAGCCAATTTAAAAGATTTTTATTTTGCTTAGCCATTTCTAAAATTTAATTATTACAAAATTACATAATGTAAATTAAAAATAAATGTGCAATTTATTGTTTGTTTTTATGTGTAAAAAATGTCTACCAGAAGGAGTAAAATAATTAATTTTTACTTCGTCTTCTTACACATTTTCAGTTTGATAAAAATGAAGAATGTACAAATCACAGATGCTGACCGACAGCGCGCCAGAAAAATACATATTAATATATTATACATAGAAAACAATAACAACCCACATGGCATTTGAAAAATGAAAATATTTTCATTTATTAGAATATTAGATAATATAATTATTTTCTATTAATTGTATTCCCAATGGCTTTTTTTGATAATATAAAAATTAATTAGGTAAATACACATAAACTACTTAAGATACTTATTTAAGTATACTTAAAACTAATTACGTAATTATATTTGAATTTATAAATTATATTAAGGGGCCTCGCTACTGTCGTCAATTTGAGCTCAAAAGACTTAAGGTTTTGACAAAATTAAAGTTAGGTAGTTTAAGATGTCCGACTAAGACGAGATTTTGGATTGCCTAAATGTTGTTCCTTAAATAATAACCGTAGCGAGGCCCCTTAATAAATTTTATTAAAAACAAGTCAAATTGTGTTTAGGTATATGTTTTGTGGGAACAATAATTTATTATTATTGCAGCTTATTATGAAATATAAAAAATATAAAATTCAAATAAATAATTAAAATCCAATTTGACCATATCACAAAAACCGTACATATATTTCACATACTAGTATTATACTACTAGGTACTTACCGAAATGATGTGTCTGACGTCTGTATAATGTATATACTATATTTGAATAATATTATAAACACTAAGCTAAGTAAGCTAATTATTACTCATTAGGTACACACTCAAACTAATATTGTACTTCAAATATGAATTCAATACTGAATATACCCGTACAATAACTTTACTAATAAGTAGAAAGCCAACGATTTGTAAAATAATTATCGGTGGAATTACCGGAATTGAATCGAAAGAAACCAAGGCCTGCAAATACCTATTAAAATTGTATATATATAACCCATATAAATAGTTTATTATACAATTATATACATAATACTAAATCATACTAGTATAGTTGTATGTTTATGTTCGGCGTAAGCAAGTACCGATAAGGTAATCGATTTCCGAAAAATAATCTTTAAAATAATACATTAGTCAAATAATTTAACATGTAATATTTAAAATTTGAAAATTAATTCACTAAAATACACATAATTTCCACAAATTTATGACATCCGTAGTTTTTCAAAACTATAATTTTCGAATAATTTCACCAATTTCCTCAACCGTAATTTTATTATTATAACATTATCAACAACATAAAAATGTATTTCCAATAACGCAAAACATGTTCTCAATATCGCAAACAATGCTCAACAGCGCTTTACAATATACCCTGATTCAGTCCCTTCTAATACCGGATTTATTGTTATTTTAAAATCACCACAAATTCTAACCGTGCCATCTGGTTTCAATATTGGTACTATTGGAGTTGCCCATTCACTGTAGTCGATAGGAACTAAAATATTGCTTTCAATTAAACGATCAATTTTGGTTTCAACATTTTCTTTTAATGCTAAAGGGATAGAGTTTGTAAGTTTGCAGAATTTAGGTACCGCCCCAGCTTTGATATTTAATGAAATTTCGTATTTGTTAAAAGTACCTATTTCATTTTTAAAAACGTTGTTATATTTTTTATAATATTATCTACACTTACGTTATTTTCCATACTGAACAAGGTAAAACATTTTATGTTTTTTATATCGTTTCGACCTATTAATGGAGGACCACCATTTTCGATTACATAAAGACACATTGTAAATTTTTTGTTTTGATATACCGAGTCGACTAATATTTTTCCTATCGGTTTAATGTCGTTGCCGACGTAATCAGATAGCGAAATGTCATTATATTTTAATTCGATATGACTAAACAGTTGACTATAGAATCTTTTTGAAATTACGCTGTGTTGTGAACCGGTATTAATTTCGAAGCTTACATTGTTTTTTTCTTCAATTAAATTTACTGTAAACGGTTTCACAGCTTTGTTTTGAGAATTTTGATCAATTATAGAAAAAAAGGTATTTGAAAGATCATAATTAACTGTTTCGTCATCATCATCGTTATCTGGACATGAATCTATAGCCTATAGTTCCAAATTCATCTCAGCTATAATAGTTACCATCTGTCATATTAGATAGGTATATTATTAGTATTTTATTTTATTTTATTATTATTATTCTTATCCCTTTACATATAGTTTTGTTATTATTTACATGTTTAAATTTGTTGCTCTACTTTGTCATACGAAATATAATATATCATCGTTATTATATAAAAATTTATTTTGTGTTTTATTATTTTTCATTTCCTTCTTACTCTTTTTACATACAGTAGACAAATGACCCTTTTCACCGCAATTGTTGCATTTGTAGTCCTTGTATCTGCAGTCTTTTTGTAAATGATTGGAACGGCCACAAATCTCACATTTGATTTTTGATTCTTTGTGTGTGTTGAAATCCTGCTTGGCTTGATTATGTCCATTATTTTTTTTTTTGGTACTTCAAGTCTGCGTATTCTTCTTTTTTCCAGCCACTTTTGTCATTTATTGCAGCTTCTTTGGCTGTCGCCATTTCAATTAGATTTGAATATGTAACTCCAACTTGTAAGGCATCTTCTTCTAACAGACAATCTTGAATTGGTCCTGAACCCATATCGACAACGAATATGTCTCGAATAACCGTTGATAGTTCTGACGAGAAACCACATTTTGAAGCAAGATTTTTGACACATGCACCCCATTGGCACTCTGATTCATCCTGTCTTTGTTTAGCTTGATAAAATGTATACCTAGCCGCGAAATACGATTTTATTGGTTTGAAATATTTGTTCAAACTTTTCATTAGAGTGTCATACTCAACATCGTTAGGCGTGCTAGGAACACATAGACTAAAAAGTACTTTGTGAATTTCTTCACTAACGGATGATAATAATATTGCTCTTTTTTTAATATTATTTTCGATTGCATTTGCCAAAAAAAAATTTGTCAATATTGATTCAAAAATTGTAATATCCATACCTGTTTCAAAGGTTCCAGGTGACCCTATAACTTGATTGAAGTTCACTATGGATTCTGTCTTAGGAGTCGCCATTTTGTATTAGTATGAATACAACACTTGCAACTTTTAATACACTTGTGATTACGATTAAATTAATATTTTCTTCGTCGCCAATTTGTTATGTATTATTATTATGAATAACAACATAAACGTGTTTTATAGACCTTTATTATCAGTGGCGTATTGAACAGCTATTTTTTGAGGCAATTGCCTCAGGGAAAATAGGGGTGGGTGGGTAGCTAGGTGTGCAACTGTGAACTGGGCAATAGTTTGATCGTACGTTTTAAATATCATATAAATGTATATAGTTTGTTAAAGTATCAATATTGAGAACGAAAAACGTGTGTGGAGTACGTGTATCTTAACTCATTAGACTTAATAATTCATAAATCATAATGATAATACAATAAATAATAATAGTGTACCTATTGAGTTGGTATTATTAGTATTATTAAGCCCTAAAAGTATGTTATTAAATATTAATCAGTACGTTTAAAATCAGTGCATTATAAATGTGTCAAAAGTTGTAAAAGTATAATAATAATAATATTATAGTATTATACATAAATCAATGATGATAAATTATAATAATTAATATTGTCATGCTATCAATGCTATCATAATTTCTGGGTTTCTTCATATTAATTGTGTTTTGTCGTTTTGTGAATTGGGAGTATAATATAAATTTAGAATAAGATAAGGGCTGTGTTTATTAGATTCTAATAAATACGTACATACATTATATATTATGTGTGTGTGTGTGTGTGTGTGTGTGTGTGTGTAGTGTAAGTATCTTTAATATTATTACAAAGTGTTGCGATAATAATCTATTTTTAAAAATAGAAATAGGCATAATCATGAAATTATTTTTCCCCTACCAATACCTACTGGCTACCAAGTGTCTACGAATATTTAATATTTAATCATTTTAATCATCACAACTCGTCGTTGACGCTGTCATTGTCGTATATACTATGCAACGTATTTGTTTTATTTTCTTGTTGTCAAAATATGGTTTTATGATTTGTGTCTTGTGACATTATATTGAACATTTGAATATTAAATTTAAAACATAAAAACAATTTCCACAAATATGAAATGTTTATGTGGTAAAAAATTTGAATGACACCAATTGGAGAAGACTTTTAACTTCTTGTAGTATTGCCAAATTAAAAAAATCTAACGTTGTAAACGATGTGTCTAGTTTTTTTACTACAAAACGCAAGATTTATGAAGAACGGGATTCTCCAAAAAAAGGTAATTATAAATTATTAATTACATCTAAATTATCTTAATTACTAATTATTTATATTAGATTATTATGTTTTTTTTTTAATAAAAAAATTATTTAAACTATTTGTTATCGTTTACTTTTAACAAATTAAGTAGTACCTACAATACAATTCATAATATTTAACCAATAAAATCATAAAAAAAAATTTTAATGGATATTTTTGGCTTTTTAAATGTATATTTTGAGTTTTTTATTGCATAAAGACATTAGACTTTCATATTCACTATTTAGTGATTTTTAGAACTAGAAGTCCTCAAACTTAATTATAATAATACATTATAAATTCTAGGTACCTATTTATCTATCTTATTTGTTTTAAATGTTGACTTGGGCGACGGAAAAATATCTTCAACAATACAATATATTATTACAGTACTGTATTTATTTATAGTTTACTAGTTTGTACAACAATGTTTAAATCCTCTTAACATATCTACATAGTTAATTCTAAATTTTTTAATAAATAATATTTGTAAATTTGTAATTCAAGTTAAAAACGAAGATATTCCACCCTCTAGTATTGAAGAAAATTATACAGAACATACACAGCATAATTATTTAATATGTCATAATTCTAATTCTGGTAAGTAAATATTTTTCTTAATTAGGAAAAGTTTATTAGTTTTGGGAAAAGCTAAGGTTAAATTCATCATTAAGAATTGAAATATATTTTTATTTAAAGCATTATAGTAAAATTGAATATTCTTTGACAATAATAGACAAAAAAAATTGTTGCAATTTGCCCCATATTAATGAATATTTTCTTATTATTCTTGAATTTTTGATATTTAAAAAAATTAATAAGCATAAATTGTGTATATACATTTTCCTTAATTATTTATTTTTTTAATATAGAAAATATTGAACCAGAGCATTTTGTTAGAGATTTATGTGATAGCCATGAAAGCAGTACAATTTCAAAGGCAACTGAATCGATAAACTTGACAGGTACGTGGAATATGAAAATGTTATACTTAAATAGCTAAATTAAATGAATTAATATTTTCTTATAGAAAATTACTAGATATATTATTTTTGAATTTTTGATATTTAAAAAAATTAATAGGCATAAATTGTGTACATACATTTTCTTTAATTATTTATTTTTTTAATATAGAAAATATTGAACCAGAGCATTTTGTTAGAGATTTATGTGATAGCCATGAAAGCAGTACAATTTCAAAGGCAACTGAATCGATAAACTTGACAGGTACGTGGAATATGATAATGTTATACTTAAATAGCTAAATTAAATGAATTAATATTTTCTTATAGACATTTACTAGATATATTATTTTTGAATTCTTGATATTTAAAAAAATGTAATACTCTAATTAATATCATATTTAATTTTGTTTTTTGATATTAATATATTACATCATGTTTTGTTTTTTAATCAAATTAAAATACTTTTTTATTTTATCGTAGGCAATAGTTATGAAAGTAAATTTCCAAACGATCCATCAAAGATACCAGATAATATTTCCCATACTTTACTTCATTATTTTATGGAAATGGGACCATGTCAACCTAGCCCATTCGATCTGCTCAATAATGTATATCCAAAATTTTTGGATTCAAGTGGTTTTTCTAGATCATTTCATCAATCATATTTTCACAAATCACTATCAAATGGAAAATTAGTTAAAAGAATCTGGTTATCATACTCACCAATCTTGGATAAAATTTACTGTACTACATGTAAATTGTTCGGTTTATCGAAAATAAAAAAAAATAAATTTGTTACAAATGGCTCGAATGATTGGAAAATTTTGAAGCGAACAATTGAAGTTCATGAATCAATTCCTGAACATTTACAGGCTGAAATAAGTCGGGGCCTTTATATTGCAAATTTACGGTTAGATTTAACTTTACTTCAGTCTGTTAATAATCAAGTTGCTACAAATCGTGAGATTGTTCTAGCTGTAATTCAAATATTAATATATTGCGCTCGTCAAAATATTCCACTTCGTGGTCATGATGAACAAATTACTTCACAAAATCGAGAAAATTTCTTAGAACTAGTTAAACTAATAAGTAAATTTCATCCATCTTTAAATAATCATTTAGATAAAATTAATAATATGACTAAAGAAAACCGTTTAACGTTTTTATCCAATAGAAGTCAAAATAATTTATTAAAAATAATTGGTGACATGATACGTACCAATATTCTAGATCAAGTAAAGAAATCTCAATTATTTGCTGTCATAATTGACACTACTACTGATATTTCAAACCAGGAACAATTTTCTTTAGTATTAAGATATGTTAATGATGATGGTATGATAGAAGAACGATTGGCTGCTTTAGAAACGGCAACTGATGGTACTGGTATGGGACTATTTCATGCTTTTAAAAATATTACTGAAAAATATGGTATAAATTGGAGGGAAAATTTGTGCGCTCAATCGTATGATGGTGCTGCATCAATGCAGGGAGAATATTCCGGGTTAAGAACGTTAATTCAGAAGGAAAACCCTAGAGCTTTATACATATTGTGTTTTGCACATCAACTAAATTTAGTGATAGTCGATACATGTGATTGTTGTGAAGACACAAGAAACTTTTTTGGTGAAGTGCAGTCATTAGTAGCATACATGCGAGCTAGAAAAAGAACAGCTGTATTTGTAAATTGTCAAAAAGAATTGAACCCAACTGAACGAGTAAGACGGTTAAAGCACTTTTCTGATACAAGATGGGCATCACATGGTCGTGTTATTGATGTAATACATTTAAAATATAAGGAATTATTAAAAACATTAAGTATATTAAAGGAGTCAAATGATAGAGTAACTGCTTCAACAGCTAAAAGTCTTACAATAACAATAACAACATTTGAATTTGTATTATCAATGATATTACTAAAAAATATATTTAATATTACAACTCCACTTTCCAATTATTTGCAAAGTAAATCGCTTGATTTTATACAAGCCTTAAAATTGGTAGATTCATGTAAAGTAAAGTTAATAGGCATGCGTTCTGAAGAAGAATGTGATTCAATTATAAATGAAGCAAAATTATTTACAAGAACTCATAAACTTGATGATGATTTATCAAGCAATTTTAAATCAGTGAGGATGAGGAAAATAAAAAAAATTGCTGGTGAAAATACACAAGACCAAATTACTGAATCACCTATTGAAAGGTATAGAAAAAATACATTTTATAAAGTTCTTGATCAAATTATAATGTCAATAAATTCACGATTCTCCGATGCAAGGGAAATTTTGAAGGATTTATGTCTTTTATCACCTGAAAGATTATTAAAATTTTCTAAAGAAAAAAAGCCACTTCCAGTAGATTGTTTTAACTATATTTCTAATTGGGTAAAAGGTATTGATACAGCAAGTTTAAGATTAGAATATATCCAATTTAGTAGTAGTTTAAGTGAGTTACTAACTGGATTAAACTTGACTACTAAGTTACATGGGGATAATAATAAGTCCAATTACATTACAATGAGCCACTTAATGCAAACATTAGTAGTGATGACGATGATGAAGAATTTAATGACATTTCTTTTGGCGAAGGAACAGAAAATGCAATTAATATTGAGACAATTCTTCATGTACTTTCTAATTACACTTTAGTGGCTGCTTTTCCAAACTTATATCAAGCTTTTAAAGCACTTGGTACTATACCAGCATCGTCTGCATCAGCTGAACGTTCTTTTTCAAAGGTAATACTTTCCCCAGATGACAAATTTTATAATGAAATAAAAGAAACTTGAACTCTTTATTCAATTTTTTAGATATATGATTATAATCTATATAATTATTATACAATATGTAATTACCAATAATGTATATAAAATTTATATTTATTATAAATATAATATTAACTTATTTGGATAAATTTATTCATTCAGGTCAAATTGATAAAAACAAGACTGCGATCCACAATGCAACAAGAAAGATTAGAAAGCCTGATGTTGATAAGCTGCGAAAGAGATATTTCCATTGACATCAATGAAGTCCTAAATACCTTTGGAAAATCATCTGATTTATTAAAGAAAGCTTTATTATTTAAATAAAATCATTTTTATAATCTTATATTATAATAGTTGATATTTTTTTAAATAAAAAATGTGTCCTATTTTGTATTATACCATAAAACTTAATAATATTTATAATAATTTTTAATGAAAAAAAAAATAATAATAACAAAAAACCTGATGGTGGTAGGGTGGGTGGGTGGTCAAATTGTATAGTTTGCCTCAGGTCTGAAAAATGTTCTGCACGCCACTGTTTATTATTAACAGCAAATCGTAATACTTTACATTGCAATTTTACATAATAATAATCGATGGACAGTCCCCACTGATCGTAATATGATATTGCTGATTATATATAAATATTAAATACTATACGTGTAATATAATGTAATATAAATGCTGAATATGCAACAATTACTATTACCTATATTCGTTTATTAAACTTGAAGTATTACGTTGAATGATTTATATACTTATTTTGTATTGCAAGTTACAAAAACAAAAAAAAAAATAAAACATATTTTGTCAAAAATTGTGCTTTTATATTTTTTTAATATCCATGTTTTTTGTGTTATTCCCATTTAACAAGAAAAAACATTGGAAAATTTTTAAGAACTACATCACAGGATATTTAAATACACATACAATTGATGCTAAGAAAAAATGAATTACTTGAATATTATTGTAGTGGTGTGGAAACAGAATTAATATCCTAATACATTTTATACATTTACCTTTTTTCATCAGACGTATATCTTCCTCTCTAAAATATTCAGATGATTTTCCTTTATTTATTAAATCATTGATAATTTGTTTTTTAATACCCAGTGGCTATTCTTGTGTGCACTACGCCACACTTTGTGTACTACGAAATCTCAAATGTGCACTACGAATAATAAAAATGTGCACCTATGTGTCGACCATTTTGCCGAACAGAAAACAACCATAATAATTCGCCTGCTGCAGCGAAAAAGGTCGTATCTCAATTTTATTTTACGAATTTTTAATTTTTTTTTTTTCATTTTGGTAGGTATCTATTTTTCTGGATTTCCAACGAAGATGGCAGTAACTCGATATTATTGTTCATAACGTCTTTGGCTGATTTACCTTCTGGGGCGATATATTACACTCCGTCCAGCGAGAGAACGCACCTCTTTCGCGCATTCAAATGACAGAGCTCTGCGGTCTCGAGGCGAATTCCTCCCACTACGCGGTAACCGGTGGTGAGCACCGCCACGCCTACTCGCAGTCGGCGTAGTCCGAGGTGACGACGACCCCGTACGACGGACGAGCTAGTAGTGGGAATGCGCGAAATCGGACGAGTTTTAGTCGCCGCCGAGGTGCGTTCTCTCGCTGGACGGACTATATGTAGTTTTATTTCATCGTTGTTGTGGCGATTTCTCATCAAATTATTTATCATATCGACGGTGTTTTATAAAAAGGGCGTAATCCACACAAATTAGGATCAACAAAAATGTACAGGAGCAACAAAAAACTATTTATGAAAATGTTTAAATAACATTTTGGTAATGCCAGGTATTTTTTCATTATCTAGAGAAACTAATAATTTCAAAACAATTTTCATTGAAATTCTTAATTATGTCAAAGTAGTTTTAATTATCACTTAAAAATGGATCCTCGTGGATTACGCCCTTTTATCAACTCATATTCCGAAAAGCCTTTTTATAATATATATTTTAATGTGGATGACGTCCTTTTACAATTTATAATTCCTATACGCCTTTTTAACCTTAACAAAAATCATAGGTACCTATTAAAAATTTTGAATTTTCTGTTCTGATTAAATATTATTATTTTCTTAATGAATAATGCTTGATAACAATAATACCTATATACAAAACAAATTTACCTTTTTATTAATACATTTTTAGCATAATATTATTATAACATTATAATAATTGTTCTTATTTCCTAACCGAACCTATTCAACAGTCATTGTAAAAAAACCTTACAGTATTTTATAGTTTATTATTTCCATAAAAAAAGATTAAGAGAAAAAATAATACAAATTATTATAGTAAAAAGAAACAAATAAACATAATACTTATAATTTATAGCATAATGAGATATATAAATATTATTATTATGTAATAATAAATCAACAAAAAAATAAACTAACAACTTGTTAAAAAATTTTTAATGCCAAATAAAAATGAAAAATAAAAATTACTTGTAAAACATAACTAAAATAATATAAATTATTATAGTAAAAAGTAACAAATAAACATAATACTTATAATTAATAGCATAATGAGATACATAAATATTATTATTATGTAATAATAAATCAACAAAAAAAATAAACTAACAACTTGTTATACAATTTATAATACCAAATAAAATTGAAAAATAAAAATTACTTGTAAAACATAATTAAAATAATACAAATTATTATAGTAAAAAGTAACAAATAAACATAATACTTATAATTAATAGCATAATGAGATACATAAATATTATTATTATGTAATAATAAATCAACAAAAAAAATAAACTAACAACTTGTTATACAATTTATAATACCAAATAAAATTGAAAAATAAAAATTACTTGTAAAACATAACTAAAATATTTGTATTTCTTTATCACAATATTATGTATAAAATAAAGATGATAAATAAATTTAATGAATGCATTGAAAAAAATATACATAATTAAATAATTATTCAATTACTCATCATCATCTGTTTCTGGAAGTTCATCTCTAACTCCAAGTTCCTGAGGCAAATCTAAATACTCATGGTGATAACATTTAGGAATAATTTTTTTTGAGCATAACTTTTTTAAATCTTTGTACTTAACATTACTTAATGGGAGTCGGTTTGAGTAAAGTGGTTTGATACTTGGATTCCTGGATACTGATGATCTTAATTTTGTATTGTGTTTCAAATTTATAGTACTATAATTAATTGTACCATCTTCTTGAGTAATGAATGAATAAGAAATTAATATTTCATCTGGTTTGTCTTGTGTCAAGCAAAAACTTCTAATTTTTTTAAATTTTATTTCACAATTATTAGTGTCTATCATTTTTGGTTTGCTAAAAACAGAATTACATACTTGGGTCCAATCTATAAAGTCTGTATGTTTTAGAACTATAGTATTATAGGGACCATTTTTTATTCTTGAGTTTCTTATAACTGTTGACCACTCTGAAGGGGCCCATATTACCTTTTTTTTTAATATTTTTGTCTATACATGCATGGATTGAATCAACTGGCATGTATGTATGCCCAGGAAGTAAATAGTTAATGGTTATTTTTTTAATATTTTTCGAGCACTGAAAAAGAAAATAGTGCAACATTGATAAAACTTTATGATTTTTATTTTGGCCGGGGCAACTGTCACAATACAAAGATATGTCTTGAACATCATTTTTTTCATCAACAGTATTTAAATATAAAAATAAAATAGAACTTATTTCATTTGATCCTCTGTGACCATCAACTTCTGACCATAAGTAGCAGTATCCTGCCTTGGAATTACTTTCATACACACTGAAGTTGTAATATGCTAATTTTTTAGAATAAAATAATAGCATACTATCACCCCAAGGTGTATTTAATACCTTTTGGAGGTCAAAACTACAGCATAAAAATCCATCTTTCCCACTTCTTCCTTGATCTTGTTTGAACATTTCATAAGTATAACCCTTTTCTTCGACATGTTTTTCATGATTAACTTTTTCTTCTGGAGTTACAATTTCTGTATTTTTTAATCCTTCACAGAAAGTGCATTTATCTTTCTTAGGGACATGTATACCTATATTATACTTTGATCGCCATATGCAGTGCCGGCGCTAGGGGAGGACAAATGGGACATTTGTCCAGGGCCCCGCGCTCTTTAAAGGGCCCCGCACTTGTTAAAGGGCCCCGTGATTTTTAATTATCATATCTTAATACCGTGAGACACATTGACATTTTATATCAACCAATTATAAATCTATATTATGACTATCGTCTATCACCAGTTTACAGTTATTTGGAAAACGATATCTAAATTTAGCCATAGTACAAACTACAGAGTAACTGAGTAAATCGTTATCGATACGACGAAATCGTAATCGCGTATTGTATTCCCGTATCGCCGTATTATAGAAGGGTACAAAGCTATATTTTTAAAATATTTATTTGATTATCTAACATTAAGTTCGAAATTAATTGAGTATTTGACCGCAGTCCACTTTGCACGTTCGACGTTCCTGTATTTTTTCAAATATTTCTGCATATCACAAGAGTAAGTTTTCATTTTATGAAATTATTATTACACTTTAGTTTAGAGTATAGTTTGTAATTTCCAGTGTTGTGCACTTGTGCATTATCTAGATAAAAATATTTAGATAATCTAGTAAGGAAAAAAATAAATAAATTTCAAACTTGCACATGTTATAACAGTTATATTATAGTTACTATAATAATACCTAATATAATAATATCAATAATACATATAATACTTGTCAATCTACTTAAAACGTGTCTATAACGTGTTCTAAACAAATATATTAACTACTACTACTAAACAACTATATTATGTTCATTATTTTGTTTTTATTCAGTAATTGTTTAGTTATCATTTTAAATTTTAGTATAAGGTATTACTAACTGATTATAAACAAAATACGTTTAAAAAAGAAAAAGTTTTATTATAAAGTGATTATGTTTTTATAAATTATAATTAGGTATTAAGTAATAAACAAAAAAAAGCAGATTTTGCTTATTTTGTGTCTCCAATAATAAAATAAATCATAATCTTAGGTACTTTATTATTATTATTTTTTTTAATTCAAAGGCTTCGATTACAGTGATTATTAGCCTAAGTGTTGTTTGCATCCTAAATGTACTTAGACAATATTAGAGAAAAGTGCAAATAATAGAAAAAATAGAACAAACTTTATATTATTTTATTTATAAAATAAATATATAAATATAATTTGTTGGTTATCTTTGCACAACACTGGTAATTTCAAATAAAATCATCATAAAATCATTGTAAAACTACAAAACAATTTCAAACTTTTAAATTTATTGATACAAATTATTTATAATTAAAAAACATAGGTTAGGTATTATGGCTGGTCGAGAACGAGATATGTTTAGAAAGTATGAATCGGGTAGTGCTAAAAGACAGAAAAAACGAAAGAATGAAGAGTTTATTAATAAACAACGCGGCTCCATTAATAGATTTATTTCATTGAAAAGAGATGATTCAGATGAAGATAAGTCGCTTAAAAGTGATAATAATGATGAAGAAAATAACTTAAAAAGTAATAAAGAAGGCGTCATCGAAAAATGAAAAATATAATTTAGACGAAGATAAGTCGCTTAAAAGTGATAATAATAATGAAGAAAATAACTTAAAACGTAACAAAGAAGGTGAGTCGTCTAAAAATGAAAAAGATAATTTAGATGCAGATGAAGATAAGTTGTTTAAAAGTGATGATAATACTGAAAAAAATAACTTAAAAAGTGACGAAGAAGGTCAGTTGACTATTTACAATTTGAATGAATGGAAAGATCCAGGAAATTGGCCAAATAATATAAGCCAAGAAGTTAAATACAAAATTGTTGAGTTAGGACCTACCCATTTAAAGAATTTCGACTTTCCAGCTACAATTCAAAGCGATGGAACTCAGAGAAAATTTTCTCCAAAATTATTTTACCGAATATTAGCAAATAATGAAAAAGTAGATCGTGTTTGGCTTGTATACTCTCCAATCAAAGATTGCGTATTCTGTTTTTGCTGTAAAATTTTTATAAATGAAAAATGTCACAGTGATTTGGCAACAGTAGGTATAAGTGACTGGAGACATGTGTCGGACAAGTTAATATCTCATGAAAGATCGCAACACCACGTTCAGTTTGTCAAATCTTGGTTCGAATTAAAAACTAGAATAGAAATGGATGAAACAATCGATAAAAAACATCAAGCGTTGATCGAAAAAGAACAAAATCATTGGAGAAATGTACTTATTCGAATTTTATCAATAATTCAATTTTTAGCTTCAAATAATGATTCATTTAGAGGTTCTTCGGACGTTCTGTATACTAAGAGTAATGGAAAATTTCTCGGTATGATAGAAATGTTGGCCAAGTTCGATCCTGTTATACTGGAACATGTAAATCGAATTAAAAATAAAGAAACCCATGTTCATTATTTAGGGCATGAGATACAAGATGAACTCATAAAAATGATGGCAGCTGAAGTAAAGAAAAAAATAATCGATTCAATAAAGACAGCTAAATATTTTTCAATCATAATGGATACAACTCCAGATATTAGTCACATCGAACAACTTACAATTCTTATTAGAATTGTAAATATGGATGAAAAAAATACAAAAAGTGCTCCAGCGATAAAAGAATATTATTTAGATTTCATTAATGTAAAATCAACAACGGGATTGCATTTATCAGAAATACTTATTTCACAACTAAAAATATATAATATAGATCTTAAAGACTGTCGAGGTCAAGCCTATGACAACGGCTCTAACATGGTCGGACAATATAAAGGAGTACAGTCTCGAATTTCAAACATAAATTCTAGGGCTTTTTTTACACCATGTACTGCTCACAGTCTTAATCTAGTTCTCTGTGATGCAGCGAAAAACTCACTAAGGGCTATCACTTTTTTTGGTATATTACGTCGCGTATATACTTTATTCTCAGCTTCTGTTAGTCGCTGGGATATATTAAAAAGTAACTGTAAACAATTTACAGTAAAACAGTGGTCCGAAACTCGATGGGAGAGTCGTTTAAATAGCGTTAGAGTATTGCGTTTTCAGCTGCCATTTATAATGAATGCTTTAGAAGAAGTTTCTGATGACACTAATGATTTGGTAGCAAGAAGTGAAGCTCTATCGTTATTAAAAGAAATTTCTAGTTATGAATTTATTTTAAGTCTGATCATTTGGTACGACATTTTAATGGAAACGAATATCGTAAGTAAAAGTCTACAGAACCATAACATGGACATATGTGTTTCAACCAAATTGGTTTTTGGTCTTCTTGAATATTTGAAAAATTACAGAGAAATTGGTTATGAATCAGCCAAAATCAAATCAAATGAATTAGTAAATTTAGTTGGCACAGAATCAGTCTTCAAAAAATGTAGACTTAGAAAAAAAAAGAAATTATTTGATTATGAAGCTAATGATGAAGTTATTGAAAATGAAGAAGAACATTTTAAAATAACATATTTCTTTGTCATATTGGACCAGGCTATTAAATCATTGGATAAACGTTTTAAACAACTGGAATCATATTCAAATAATTTTGGTTTTCTATACCACATTGGTAAATTAAAAGATATGCAAGACGATGAACTAATGAAGTGTTGCAAAGACCTACACTTAGTTCTTTCGGACGAATCTTCTAAAGATATAGATGGACAGGATTTATTTGCGGAAATTGTGATTTTTCGAACTTTAGTTGACGAAGAAGTTACACCTCTTCAAGCTTTGGCAGAGTTAAAAAAAATTGGTGGTTCATTTCCAAATACTACAATTGCAATACGAATAATGTTGACGATACCAGTAGCATCGGCTTGTGCAGAAAGAAGTTTTTCAAAACTCAAAATAATTAAGTCGTATTTAAGAAATTCAATTGGACAAGACAAATTATCGGACCTTGCATTGCTTTCAATTGAACAAGAGATATCAAAATCGATAAATTATGAAGAAGTCATCAACGCATTTGCTCAGAGTAAATCGAGAAAAAAAATATTTTAATATAAAATTAATATGTTCTTTTTTTTTTTATTATTAGAATAAGCCTCGGCCGCGAAGGCCACTGGCTGACGTTTGACAATTATTAACAATGACATAAGATTAGTTATTACAATGATTTTGTTTGTACTTTAATATGTTCTTATTTCAATTATATATTTATATATTGTTGTTGTATGTACCTATATGATAAGTTATTATTTTATTATTTTTAATCAATTTTGTGTTAACACATTATAATAAAAAAAAGGATAAGAATAACCTAATATTATTATAGTAACATAGTGTTTAAAATTCGAAGAAAAACTGTATTTTTTTTTAAAATCCTAATTTAAAAAAAGCTAAAATTTCACCTCTCTCTGAGAACCTAAAGGCCAATACCTATGTCCAGGGCCCCGCAATACCTAGCGCCGGCACTGGCCATATGTTCTTAAATATTGCACTTGAAACTGCTGTTAGAGTGTTTGATTTACAATAATCTACATAAATTCTATAAACATGCTCCAAACTTTGAAACTCACTCCCTATAAATTTTTTGGTCGAGGAGCTTCTACAATAATGGGAAGGAACTGCAGGTAATTTTTCAATGAATCTATCAACACTAATTATTAAGTCTTCTGGAGTTTTTTTTATAGCAGATTTTTTGCCTCTATTGTCAATTTTAGATGTAAATAAATCAATTTTATTGTCACGGGTGAATCTTAACAACTTTTCAGAAATATTTGATGTACTCAAAAGATATTTTCTGCATACCACTTTTACTGTATTCCCAACACATAACATGTACTTATAACTAGTTGATCGCTGGCGATCATGTTCTACATAATGTCTTTTAATATCCTGTTTTTCCATGCAATTAAGTAAAAAGTCTCTTTTCCTAATGTTATCAAAATCTTTCCAATATCTGTTAAATATAATTTGTCTATCTTCTTCAGTTATTGTGTTACACTCATTTACACATTTATGTTCTAAACAGGGATTTTCTTTTATTTGTTTTTTTTCTATAGTTTGAAAACTGCCATCTTTTTTTACTTTCTTATAAGCCTCTCCTTTTTCTCTACATAATTTTCAGATTTTCTAACATCATTTTTTCTCTTTTTCTTTCCATAAACATTAGTTTCTTCACAACCAACATCATTACCTTCATCAGCATTAATTGTTATTGTATTATTAATTGTATTATGATTTTCTGTAACACATTCATTTACAGACTCACATTCTTCAACAATATTACTCTCCTGCTCCATTTCTTCAATATTAATATTATTACTCAACAAATCATCCACAAAAATAAACTCATCAATGCTTTGTATATCAATATTCACAGAATTACTTTCATCTTAATATTGTGTTAAGTTATCAAAATTATTAGTTGTAAAACAGTTGTTGTAACTTACATTATCTTTTTCAGTATTCACTTCATTTTGTTTTGTGAACGTAGAAGTTTTGATCAGACTTTCATTATTTACTTTGGCAGAATACTTTTCTTTTTGTTGAATAAATGTAGATACTTCGTTTGGACGGATTAAATCTTCAGGCTTGTTTAGAATGTCATTTTCTAAATGCCTATCGAACGTTTTTTTTGAGGTTTTTTTTACCACTAAATTAAACAGCATCTTACTTCTTGTGTTTGACATTTTGACTAGTATTAATAGCAAATTTATTATTAATTAAATTAAAAACTAAATAACAGTTATGGTACTAGACATTATATTATAATATTATTATAATTTACTAATAACTAACTTTATCATGATTAGATTCTTATACTTATTCTTATACTATTCTTATACTATTCTTATACTCTTATACTCTTATGTATTATAGTAATAGCAACCTGATAATAACGAATTTTGTCATTCAAATTGTTATCAATAAATATGAGGTACATTAACTGTTTTTCACCATTTGACGTTTGGTTTTATTTTACAAGCGTTGTACAGTACACCGAATATTATTATTTAATAAATAGATAAATCCAGAAAGCTGATTTGATTTTTGAATTAAAACCCAGTGTTATTTAAATAGAAGACGCCATTCTTGCATTTTAAAATATTTTGTTGTTGTTGTTGTTTAGGGCGTTTGTATATACTAATTTTGCTATAGCTAACATGCAGTTTCGTTTAAGTAAACGCCGTTATCACCAAAAAATCCGCCATTTTTTTCTGAAAATTTTGATACCAAAAAGTAAAAATTCAATTTTTTGTGGATTACGCCCTTTTTACAAAACACCGTCGATATAAAAACCTCCAAAATAGTGAATAGATTATGATTTTCAATAAAAACTTTTTTTTTCACGTTTTTGTTTCTCGTCATGATTGATGTTAATTTTTAAGACCACGAATTAAGATTTATTTATCTTTTGTTCATAGGTAAGACTTTAACTTTGAGTTCAAGATTTGATTATTATAATATCACTAATTAAGTTTAACAATCAATGATGGATAATAAAAACAAAAGAAAAATAGGTCATACTAAAGTTACTATTACAGATTTCTTTAAAAAAAAAACGAACAGATGTTATAAGTAAGTTTAGTTCTATTAGATTGATTATTATTATGTGCTCTTATAATTTACCTATCAGATTTCAACATTTAATTTATCTATTTTTTAACTATAGTTGATGACAAAAATGATAATCATTGTAATGATGTACAAATTAATAATAGTGATGATATTTCTCTGCCTACAACAAAAACATGCGTAAATTTGACTCCTAAAGGTATTTAATTAATGTTTAATTTTGAAATACAGTTACATGTTACAAATGCTGATGTTGCGGCAAATAAAGTAACGAGTAATTTAGTAGGTAGGTAATGTAATTATGAAAGTATAAATAAGTAACTTTAATTACTAATGATAAAATGTAATTAAATTGTACATACTTCCCCAACACTGGTGGTTTGTATACAATTTTTTTTATTAATTACTGATGACTATTTAATAATATGATTGGCTTGTTGCTTGTTTTTAATATTTTGATTTTTTTGCATTAGCAAATGTTTTACAAAATTATGAAGTGATATGTGATACACTTGAATCAGAATCCAGATCATTACATGCATCCGTTACTCCATAATCCTGTACTCCTAATTCCAATTTGTCTGAAAACTTAATCTCCACTAAATTCAAAAATATTATAAATATTAATGAATCTAAGCAGATAAGTTCCAAGAAGATATACGAAGGTTTATCTATTTTAAATAAAAAGCGATTAGCGAAAACAGAAAATACCAAAAAGTTTGAAGATGAACTCCACAGTATTAAATTTAAAAAAGCAAAAGTTGACCTTGAAGTAAGTGAACTAGAAAAAACACTTATGACTAGGGCTAGGGACTTCATGCCCTAAAAAACCTTAAAATATGCATGCATTTATGCACTTAAAAATTATCATATATGCTATTAAAATATATAAAAATGCTAAAATATGCTCTTAAATATGCTGTAAAATATTTTTATTTTTCGAAAAAAAATGCAAAGAAATTACAAATTTATAAAAGTACACTTATATTTTTATTTCTTCTTTATGCTTGCCTTTAAACAAAAAAAAAATTCAATTATAAATGCATATTGATTTAATAATTTTTTAAATATTACCCAAATGAATTGCACTGCGTCACTAAAATTTGTCGTATATTTTCAAACGTAAATGACCGGCAATTGTTCGCCAATAAATTTTTGTACTTTGAAAATGAACGCTCGACATCAACAGATGTTAGTGGAGCGAATTTATAGAACTTTAAGTCGTTGACTTGCAAGTTTTCAAGATGTTCCATAGAGTTGTCTATTCCATCTAAAATATTGGAAATTTTTTCAATAATTTTAAATCCTTCGTTTTTTGACAGTACATTTTCTAATTTTTGGTAAATAGCCTTTCCTTTTGCTCCTTGTGGACTTTGTAATTTTTCTTTAACAGTTTTTACGACGGAAATAGACTCAGATAGCATCATGTTTTGTTTTTCCAAACGTGTAATGTAAGTCGAAAGAAAACTATAGTTTGAAGAAATAAATGCCAAGTTTGCTTTCAAATCTGGGTTGTTAAAAATATCTTTAGCTTTTTTGATACTGCTCGCGTCATTTTCGTCTAACTTGTTAATAATATTTTTTATTACTTCATAATACTCACAATAACAGTTGGCCGCTTCCAACCATGTTCCCCAACGAGTTAAAATCGGTTTTGGTGGCATTGGGGTGTCAGGAGCTTCAGTTTTAAAAATACGAGTTCGAAATGGCGCTTTCAAAAATACTTTTATTACACTAGATATAAGTTGGTCAATTGTGTTAAAATATGAACGTATTTCTTCGGCCACTCGATGAAATCCATGTACTATACATGTTACATGTACCATCTTCGAGTAGAGTGCTTGAATTGCTTTTCCCGATTTCACCATATACGGCGCAGCGTCCGACAAAAATAACAAGATATTATCATGTAGAACGCCTTGTGGCCATAACAAATTCATGGATTTATCAAAAAGTTTAAAAATAGTCTGATGGTTTGCTTTTTCTAATTCTTCTGTATTTAACAAAAATATCTCACCCGGTCCGTCAGTTAGTAAAACTCCTATAATTACATTGGCTACAAAGCGGCCTTCGACGTCGGTCGTCTCGTCAATAGATACCCATATTTTGTTATTTGATACGCGATTTCGTATTTTTTCTAAAGTATCTTTATAACAGTCATCTACATAACCTTTGCGAAGAGTAGCTTCCTTTGGAATTTATTTTCCAGTATACTCTTGTAAAAATGCTCTACATTTTACGTTTTCTAATTTGTTTAAAGGAATATTAGCGAATAACATAGCTTCAGTAGTATATATTTGCATGTTCTGAGCACTTTTGAGCAGGGAGATTTAAAAAGTTTAAGGGGGACTTTCCCCCTCAAGCCAATTTTTTTCCCTGTAACACGAAAAAACATTGCTTTTCAAAAACCATAATGTATGTTCTGAGCACTTTTGGACAGGGAGATTTAAAAAATTTAATGGGGACTTTCCCGCTCGAACCATTTTTTTCCCTGTAGGCTGTAACACGAAAAAACACTATTTTTCAAAAACCATAATGTATGTTCTGAGCACTTTTGGGCAGGGAGATTTTAAAAGTTTAAGCAGGAGTTTCCCCCTTAAACCAATTCTCCTCCTTGTATATTATACATGTTGGTTACACTGTATTTTTTTGTTTTAAAGTTATAAATTGTTTATTTAATACACTTTAGTTCAGTTAGTAATAATCCTTCGTTTGATCAAGTTCTGTTATTTTTTGTTTCAAATTTTTTCTTAGTAAGTGAATATTTTCAGTTTAAAAAATGAATTTTCAAAAATTTAGCAACAATTTTTGTTCACTTGTTACTTTAGTACGAAACAATGTATATCCTGCACATCCACAATATACTACATTTTCATCAAGATTGAAAACATTCAAATTATTTCCACTAACCTCATCTCAAGATAAATATTCATTAGCTGAATGCGGTTTTATATATTCAGGAAAAAAAGATATCGTTGAATGTTTTTGCTGTGGACTTATCTTACATAATTGGGAAAAAGATGATAATCCATGGATCGAACACTCAAGATGGAATCCGAAATGTATATATGTACTATTATCAAAAGGAAATCAGTTTATTGAAAATGTGATAAAAAAATACGGTAATATTAACAACATTTATGAATGTAATTGTGAATCTAGGTCATATGATACTGTTTGCTAACAAATTGTATGATTACTTCTAACTTTTTTATGTTATGATCAATAAATATTTTATTATTATAATAAATAATTTAAATGTGTTAATACATGATTTAATACCTCGTGAACATGTGGTCTAATGGGATAACGCGTCTAGTTTAAATTAAATATGTTAATGTTTATAAAATTTCAGGCTCTATGGTTAGGTAAGTAGGTAAGTATAATAACCCTTTACTCGCTATCTGATTGGGCCATATGTTCACATTTTTTTTTTTTATTCCCCCCCCCCAACAAGGTTAGTATATAATATGTAGAAGTAAATAAAAATTGCTAGTTTAAGCTAAGCTACCTACTGATCATATTCAAACTTCAAAACAATACCGGTTTACTATATATATATTTTTTAATATTTTAGAAAATTATTGTTGTTCAAAAAGTGTTCACCATTGGCAGAACTCATCGTCATATAATATGAATCCATCACTCGTTGTATCAAAATCAGTGTTCGATATCCGTCCTTTTAGCAAGAAAAGTGTGACGGTTGGACTTTTAGTTAATAAACAGATTTAAATTATTATATTATTAGAATGTAAATTAACTAAAAAAGTTGTAACGCTTGATCTAGAACAGTGGTGTACATTAATGTGTGAAAACAATTTTAATACAATTATTAATAATTTACATACTCGATGTAAACGTGTTAGAATTTCAGACAACTTTTTCTATTCTGTTAACGTAAACCAATCAACTATTGTTTTATATTCTAATGATAATTACATAGCATTATCTCATATTGATCTTCATCGTTTAAAACAATTACAACATTGTATAGACTTGTATATAGTTGAAAAACAGAAAAAGTTGGAATCATACCAAAAAACATGCGATACAGCTTACGCGTTAATCAAGGCTGACGTAAACGGGTTACCATTGTCTTGCCAACGAAACGAATTTACAAACCAATATATTCAAAATGATGATTTCACCTATAGCAATATACAAAGTGATGATATTTCATTCATGTACGAGCTATTACGATTTCATTTTAATTCTTTATCAAACATGATTTTGCAGGATTTAATAATATTGTAAATATTAACTGTTAATAATAATTTTTATATTATTTTTTATTTTAACCTATAAATGTATTATTTGATTTTTATTTAAATAAAAAAAAAACAAGACATATTATATTGTAATCAAAGTTTTATTATTTATTTAAATGATTTCCAACCACCACTATTATAAACATAGTTTATTTATAAAACATATCATACTCGTGTAATTTTTTTCTTCGAATCTTTCATGAAACGGTCGAAAAGTGTTTGAACCAATTCGTTCAGCTCACTCGATATTGTTTGATCCTTTAGCAGATCGGTTATTGCAAGCTTCATTGAACATTCGGCATATTTCCATCTGTAAAAATTATTCGTACAAAAATTATTTTTTAAAATAATATCTTTCTTAAAAAATAAATAACTATATAGTATTATTGTATACTATAGTTATTTAGTTATATTCGAAGCGTGATAGTAAAGTAATATAATATATTTTACCTGTCCTTGGAATCAACATGCTCAATGTTTTTCGTTTTATAATGTGACAAAGTCCAATAGTCAGTAGATTTTTCGTCAGCAGGTACCTTTACAATAAAAATCCCGTCGTCTTGTCGAATGCTCATTGAATTTGTAATTTCCAATCCAATTTTCTGATCTTTCATCAATTTTCCAATTTTTTCTCGATAAGAAATATTCTTTAAAAAAGCGGGTAAGTGGGTATCGCTCTGCTGTATATTAGGGAGTGGGGTGGACCTCGGACTATGGTAGGTTAAATTTGAATGCAATGATCGGTATCATTGTATACGAAAAACGATTCTGAACGAAGATGATTTGTCAGTTTAGGATATATTATATTTAAATATTGTCATATTATATTCTATTTTGAAACAAATAGTATAGTTACTATATTATGTTACTATAGTTACTTTATAATATCTATTTATTAATAAAAAAAATATTTGGCAACATACGCATAATGAGAGTATGAAATTTCATTTAAATTTTGAAATATTTCGAATAAATTCGAACTTTAAGCACTTATAAAAAAAAATTGTGACTAACGATTTTGGATTTTTTTTTACCACTTTAAGAACAACTTATAAGAAACCTTGTATTAAATTTTCAAGATTTTCTGGCGACCCAAAAAATTTTTATCGGCATTTGAAGAAAAAAAACTTAGAAAAGTCGAAAATTTCAATTGTCTATAAGTAGCTTAAAAATGGTCAAAATTTTTTGAAAATTTAACTGTAAAGAGATAACCATAATATAAACATTTGGTGAAAATTTCAAGTATTTACAATAATTCGTTTGAATTACAGCAAAATCAAAAAATCGAAAAGTGGTTTTTCGTAAAATTGCCATTTTTCTGTCATATTTTTTTTGTTTTTCTCGATTTTTTTGAAAACTATTTGAAAATTTTAATTTTGACCCCCCCAAAGTACCAACTAGATTCAATTACCTATTCAAAGAGGGGCTGAAGTCAAAAATCGGAGCATTATTACTGCCCCAAATGTTGTCGTCAGACACAAAAAAAAAAAAAAAAAAAAAACACATATCATTGTAAAAGCAATACATTCATCACTTCGTTCAGAATCTAAAAAATAATTTAATTATAATTTTGTTCACTTGATCAGTTATGTAAAATCACTCACTTTTTTTGATTTTTTTACATTTTTCTTCTCGTATACCCTCTTTTGACTACCCGGTTTTATTCCTGTTTTTCTGTCTTGCGTGTCTATCATATCCACCTATAACCATAATATGCGATTAGTTAATGTTTTTTTAGTTTTTAAACAGTTTTAATTAAATGCTTAATAATTTTAACATTTAAAAAAGTTATAGTAACGTTATATTTATCTTTACCATCTATAACTTAATATTTTTTTATTTATACTTACATCGCTTACAGCAACAGATTCTTCATCATCACTCCTAAATTAATTGACCGACATTATTTTTTTTTTTTGAAAAGTATTTCAATTTATAAAAAAATAGAAAACTATTTGTATAAAAACATGGACTCGCTGTGGACTCGTTGAAGTAGACTGAAAATATTATATCAAAAGGCTTACTTATATACGTGTTCTCTCCTGGTCTCAAGTAGTCTGAACTCTGAAGTTCATTATACGACCACACCCATGTTATTACATTCTTAAAAAAAAAAACAGGTTTTTAATTTTTTACCTATTTAATACATTAAGCAATAATAACCTTTTCTTATTTATAGATAAGCAGATCTCATACTTTAGTATATAATATGCACATAACTCAAATTAATAATAGTCATGAGAATTGGCAGTATTTTCGAAACATGTTTGTCAATGTTTTTATTTTAAGTTTATTGTACGACCACGATCTCGTCACTATATATTCTTTAAACCTATGGTTTTTATACCTATTTAATATATTTGGCAATAATAACCGGTTTTTTTTTTATAAAATTCATTAAACGACCTCGACATCGTTACTATAATCTTCAAACCCAGGATGTTTTTATCTATTTAATATACTTTAACATTTAGCAATAATAACAGGTTCTTATTTACAGTAATGTGGATTTCATACTTTCGTATATAATATGCAAATAACTCAAATTAAATAATAGTTATGAGAATTGACAGAATTTTTGAAACGTGTTTGACAAGGTTTTTATTTTAAGTACATTGTACAACCAAAATCTCGTCGCTATATAATCTTTAAATCTAGTGTGTTTTTTTACCTTTTTAATATATTTAACAATAATAACAGGTTCTTATTTGTAGAAATACGGATATCGTATTAATTATAACCTCCGACTCTGTGAATATAATACGAATATCATAAAAAAATAGTATACTTTCTATTAACTCAATTGATTATAAGATTTTAAAGAGATGGAAAATTGGATACTATTTAATAAGGAATCCATTTTTTAAAAACCCTCAGTTTTATTTTGAACACAAGTTTTTCTACAGAAATCAAAATGTAAGTACTTTTTGTTATTATTTCAATTTTTTATTCTATTATATAAAATTATTTATAATGAATCTAAAATTTATCTAAAAAAAATAAATAGTTAGATATAATATCAACTTTTATCATAATAACGCTACAGTAATGTACCTATTTTGCCTATATTATACGCCAGGTAACATTTTATTTAAAAAGTAAAATCAAAGTAAACGATACCCAATAAACATTTTGTAATTTTAAACATTAAATGTATCATTTAAATACATTAATAATTAAATATTTAAATATTAATGTTTTAATTGATATTTAATAAAGGTTAAAAATAACAATCTATTAATATAAAGCTAATTTAACATTTCTTTGAATGTTTAAAAATGAAATATTTAAAATTCAACATTTAACTAAATCTTGTATTAGATTTCTATTTTAAAGTTTGAAATTAATCATTAAATATAATATTTAAAAGTTAATGTTTAAATAACCATTATCATTTTGTTCACGTTTAAATGTTTAGCTACCTTAAATACTAAATATTTATTTTTCATGGCTTAATAAACATTAAAATATGTTTTACATAAATTATGATATAAACATTTAAATACTGTTGTTTAAGTAATAATTTGAATTTAATTTCTCTTTAAACTTTAATATTTTACTAATAAATTGTAGGTTTATAAATCAATGTTAAATTTAACATTATTTTTTTGTTCATGTTTCAACGTTTAGGGAAGGAACCTTAAATACTAAATATCTAAATATTTTTTTTGTTGTGGCTTAAAATCAAAAAATATATTGTAGCCAAACTTTTATGCTTTTTTTCTAAATATTGAAGTTCAACTTAAATTCACAATGACAATTTCCATATTGTTCACGTTTAAATGTAGGTAACACTTATATTTTACTTCTGCATAATATATACAAAATATTATATAATAAAAGCATTTTATAGGTATAATAATATTATATAGGTATACATATTAAGATGTATAATATTTTATATATATTTATAATTTATTAATATATATACATAATGTTTATTCAGTAAACATTTTAGATAAAGAATAAAACAATAGGTCATTTCAAAAGAACTAAATACATTTATTATAATATGTAAATATGTTATAGCTATAGTATATTATATACATTAAATTAATTATTAATACAATTATAATACAGGATATAAATAAAAAATATATACACAATATACAAGTAATTGCAATTACTATTGATATGAAACAAAATATAATTATATTAAAGAACTTAATTTTAAATAAGATATTATATAGAAACGTATACAGGTACATTAGGGCATATATATATATACCTATACAGGATATCTTATCTCATTTAAAGAAAATTTTTGGTATTTTTATTTTAAATACCTACTATTGTAATTATAATTTAAGTCATAATAAATGTTTTTATATCAAAAGTACTTAAATTTGTTTTTAATAGCTATTATAAAAAACTAGGTAAATGGATTTGTTGGTACCTACATAGCTATACAAGTAATTAATTAATTAATTATACTTTCATAATAGTAATATAATTTTTAAACGAAATAAAAAAAAAATATGTATTTATTCATGTTTTACAACATATGTATGATTTATAGGTAGTGCAACGGACATATCTTTAATTTTTAACACCATATATTTTACTTTAATACTATTAATATTATACATTTCATATTGTAAATCTAAATTAATAACAATATATATTCCTATCATAGAGCTATCGATTGATTTTAGATAAAAGGGAACTTTGGTTAAATAACGTAGACCCAAAATAACATGGTCATTTGATGTATTTGTACATATATTTACAACTTTGACAATATCACCTAGAAAAGTTCCAATAAAACAATCTGCATTATTATTAGTATTTATTATAATTTTATTAAAAATCATTTTTTTATATTGAGGTTCAGAACAGTTATTTATCATAGGTCCAGAAGTATGCTGTTGTTTAAATTGATATTTTTTAGAATTTTTGATATTTAAAATTATTGGGATGTTAAATATGATACTTGCAGTATAACGTTTTACAGTTTGTTGTAGTGGTTGTCCTGATTTTCTAACAAATTTTTTTAAAACCTTCATATAATTCTCAAAAGGAAACGCTGAACAATTATCTAATGAATCAAAATTAATAAAATCTTCATGAATATGCTGTAAGCAATGCATATTATGGGACATCCATTCTTTTCCATACATAATGATAAATTGTTCAATAAAGTAATTAATAAGTGATTTAGTATAGTTTGTAAGTTGGCTAGTATTGCTACGTGCTCTGATGTCCCATACACAATATATAATATATAATACATAAAGGGGGAGCTAAGACGTAGGAATAATATTATTAAAATGACAACCAGCAATAATCGGTGTAATACACACCGACACAAAGACACTATTTTGTAGGAATTAACAAACTACCAAATATGATAAAGTACGTCTAGACATCGTAATAGCCTTATTAACAACAACCCTATGCGCTGGGAGACGCACTACTAGGTAGAATATGTAACCTAACCCAACCATACGGAGATAACATAAATCATATAGCAGCCACAACGCGAGTCTGGGAACTCTGATACAGCGATTGCGGTTGACCACCTGCGCGTGGGCGGATAGTCAAAGGACGTCATCATCGCACGTACATCCTGAAATGCGTAATAGCGTGAGAACGAATGACCCACATAGGAATAGGCCAGAAGGGACCTGGGTAGGAGATCAGGGGACACTGATTATATAAGGGGGTCCAGAACAGGGCTCCCGCAGACGTGATTTTCCAGAGCTAGAGCAAGCACCTTCACGTCACCTTACACCAGAAATCGTTCATTTGGACTTAGTTTATTTTCCAATTAAATTAATTAATTGAACTTAGAATATTTTCAATCAGTTTTAATAAAACACTTAGTAATATTTCGATTACTTTATTTCATTATTACCTATATCTTTTCGACAAGCTGTTGGCCCACTACAGTATACTGTTTATGTTTACCTAATAAAATAAATATTGACACATTCTGGCATAAAAAGTTGAAATAACATTTGTCATCCAAAATAAATTTTAAGACTATGGGACCAGTATAAATCAGAAAAAGTCTAAACTCTGTAGCTTTCCATCTATTGAGTTCATTTAATCCACGTGATTTACGTTGAAAATCACAGGGTAGTAGGTATAATTTGTATGTTCTATCGAAGTTTTTACACGGTGGCAAGGGGCGAATTCTACATAAATTGAGTTTTTTACCGTGTACACACATACTGTACATTTTATCCATGTAAACATTTAATATTATATAATTTGACGAGGTTAATAAATAAACATTTTGGTTAGGTTAATAATCTGTTTTTATTTTTATTATTTTACAATAGTTAATTACAACTTACAATTTTTATTAAATATTTTTAATGATTATAATTTACACAAGTTTTCTTACTTCTCTAGTAAAAGGTACATATTCAACAATTCGGTCATGAATTAATAAACAATATGCAGATACACCTGTAAGTGGTTTTGATGCCTCAATCTCCAATTGTACATGTACTGATGAGGCCGTACCTGAATCATTCTGTTTTGAAGTATCGATAACTATTATAGGAGCATTTTCTAGGAATGTTGAAGGACTCAACAGTGGATTGCGTATACTTTTTTCGTAGTACGATTCTTGAAATGATGTATACATATCATATAATATTGAAAAATTGTTTTTATTAAAATCTAAATTTAAATTATCATACGGATATGCTATTGAATTGAGAAATACTTTCAAGTTTGTTAGGTCACATTTATCAAATACACTACAATCATTTGATATTTGATTTTTTCGACCTTTTTGTAAACCCACTATAATAAATCGTGGTTTTTCTAATTTTGAAGCAGTTTTTAAGTTCCACACAGCTTTGGTAGTGGTTCCCAGTTCGGGATACTCAAATGTTTCAAATGATCTAAAAGGAATAAACAAACTTTTTTCTTTTTCTACAAGTTTAAATAATTTTAACCTTTCTTCATCGTCAACGGTGATATGTGGTACCTTCCACACTATTTTATTTAAATCGACTGCACCTGTGGTGGCACTTCCTTTGCTTTTTACATTTATAGCATTTAAATCACTATGACTTCGTGTTAATATTAGTTCTAATCTAGAATTAACTAATATTTTTTTAAAATCTTCAAATAAACCTAACCAATATTTTAGCGGAATACATGCACTAAATTCACCAGCATTATTCGTAGACTTTGTATCATTTTTAAAAGTCCAACCTGCATTTTCATAACAATAATAGTCAACTGGGGTACCTGATAAGTATCCTTTCAAGGAGCTAGTGATACCAAGAACACGTGTACTATCTACTTCTATACCATTGATTTCTAAAACCGTATTTGATCAAAGAGATATGAAAAACCATTATTAGAAAGTATTACTTTACCAGCTTCTGACATTTTTCCCCCCAGATATATAAAGCTATCATGTAGATATGGATAAACATCCGTTTGTTGAATTGATATACGTATTTCATCATTATTTTTATATGATGTAGTATACGGAGTATATGAATGAAATTCAATTTTAGTAATTTTAGAATCTGTTTCATACTGTGAACTAACATCTAAAATATCACTCTCAGGCATTCTGCTTAATCGTATATCCTAAAGCCTGTAAATTTTTTTTATTTTCAATAGTTAATTTTTAACTTTATTCGATGTTGTCGTTGTCACTTTGGTTTTACAACTATTTTAATCCCATCTCAAGATCAAAAACGTTTAATATGTAGATCGATTATTAATTTCTCACCTAAATTGTTTATCAGATTATTATCTTGATCAACTAATTGTATAGTTATTGAATCGATATTTGTTTTATTTAATTTGTAATATATTAGGTTAGATGGTGTTTGAATCAGCTTCGACCCTATTTTCTCATTTGTGGAAAACTCGTAAATTGAATGACTTGACATATGGTTGTTAAATGAACCTTGAGCTATATGCCTATATTACACATTACTTTTATTGAATTAACAATGTTTAAATTTGACACTTTCTGTGATCGATGACCATCAATGTATTACATGCGTGGTTCATAATTTCTTTTTTCAAACCCTAATAAAGGTCCTATACTGTTTTCTACATTAAATCGTATTGATCCATTACTTAACATGGTTGTCCTAAAATCAACTTCATCAATCCAGATATCAAAAGTTATTTTCTTTGTTGATTTTATTTCTAAGTTTTCGCAATAAGTGTTATTAAAGTCATCTATTTGTGTCAAAATTTGATTTTTAATATCCTTAATACTGTAACACCCCTTTTTCAGCGTGATAGAACAGGTTGGAAATTTATTATTATTTATTAAACGGTCAGGATTTTCTAAATGTATTTCAAACAGGTTATTAGTTTCGTTTATGTTTGGAAACGTATTATATGTTTGTAAATTTAACAAAGCAATTTCCGAGTCATCATATACATCAATTGGTGGAAAGTAATGTACAGATAATGTTGTCGTATTACCAGTTAAACTTAATGTAACAGATTCATACATTGTAAAAAATGTAGACATAAGTGTCCGCAATTAAATGTATTATTATTTTGATAATTTGTGTAATTATATTTAATTTTGTTCCCTATTAAGTATTTTTGTAATTCAATTGGTGGAGCTAAGTTACCAAAGCTATCAAAATACACAACTTTATCTCTATTTTTATAAAACGCTACCCAATGACTTCCTTTACCTGAAGATATATCCAAGTTTAATATAGCACATTCAATTGAACGTGGTTTTTTAGGTAAGTTATCACGTGAAAAGACACCTCGAAAATGATTGATTTTAAACTTTGTTGTGTATTTTATAATATCTTGGTCTGTAAGAGGTCTGTTAGGTAGCGTTTCCATTAGTTTTTTTTCTTTGACTTTAAACCACTACCTTTTTTTCTTTTCGAATTTTGTATTGCATTGTACACACTGGCACCTCCTGACATTAAACTACCGAGTGCCGATAATCCAGCAAAAATAGGTATCAAAGGTATCACACCTCCAATCTGACGTGATGTTGAAATAAATCTCATACCACCATTCTTTTTATTAGGCTTTCTTTTTTTCTTCGCCGCTAATATACCATTCTTTTTTTTTACAATACGTTTCAATTTACAACCCATACCTATTTTTCTTTTAGCTTTCATAGCGTTCATTACCGCATATGCAACAGTTTTTTCTTTTCTTGAACTATCTACCGCTGTTGTTCTCTCCTGAGCCTTTTTTTCTAATATTTGATCAGCTTTATGTCTTATATCTAAATTATTATTTTTCGAATATGCAATATCGTGTTCTCGACACGCGGCATCTAGGGGATTAACTCCTTTATCTACGTGGGATAATCTTTTTTTCAATCTGGTACCTGATCCACAAAATTGATAACCTGGTACATGAGCTTCAAATGGAAGTTTATTTATAAGGGTGTTTAATATTCCTTTACCAGTCTTATTTGTACTCCTCTTACGAGTTGAACGCATTATACACAACTGATATTTTATAATAGTTAACGTTGTATTTATATACAAAATGGAATTAATCGAGCAGGGTGTTAAATTAAATATTGATAACATAGATACTCAATCAATGAAAAAACCATCAAGACATGGACCGCTGTTACCAGATACTATACGAGCTATTATAGTAGGTCCTAGTGGTTCAGGTAAAACAAATATAATGTACAACCTAATCACCCACGTAAACGGGTTAAGGTTTGAAAATATTTATTTATATTCTAAAACTTCTGACCAAGAAAAATATGTTTTATTAAAAAAAATAATGGATGGTATAAAAGGTGTTAATTTTATTATTTTTTCAAAAGGTGAACAGGTACCTAACCATTTCACTAGCATATTATTTTTATCTTTTTTTATAACACGTTCAATAAGAAAGGTGTTTGGAAAATCGGTTAATTTAATTTCTTGTTCATAAAAACATCCTAAAATTATGTTATCTGATTCATCCTTAGTTATCCTATAAGTTATAGGGTTAGTTTGTAAAATTTTTGAAACTGTAAAAATTTCTGTTGTCCAATTTGGAGTATATCCTTTACTAAATATATGTTTATATTTTGATATTCTTACTTTATCATTTATTTTAAATTTTGGTTTATATATTGTTTTATTTTTCAATTGCATATCTGGTTGAATTTTGTATGCATTGATTCGGGCTTCATGTGGTGTACATTTGATTGTTCTATGTTTTGTATTATTATAATTGCGTATAATTTTTAATATTGTATTATACCAATTCCATGTACCTGTTGCGGTGAAATGTTTATATATATTATTTTTATGAGTTTGTATTACGCGTTCACCAATTGAACATCTTATAACACTGTACGTACTATAATGTTTAATTTTATGTTTTTTCATTAAATCTTGAAATTCATTATTGTAAAACTCTGTACCATTATCTGTCTGTAATAATTTTGGTTTGGCTTTTTTTAATATATTTAACATACCTCTTGTACATTCTTTTGCTGTTTTATTTTTCAATGATTCAACCCATACATATTTTGTATATGTATCTATAACAACAAGGATGTATTTAAAACCGTAATTTTGTTTAGAATAAGATTGCATATCTAATAAATCAGCCTGCCAAAGATTATCTTTGAACCCTGTTATAACAGTACGTCTAGGAAATATTTTTCTTGCTGGTCGGTGTAGCTCATTTGCTATATTTTCTAGCATACCCATTATACTATAATATCCAGCTCACGCAATTCTTCTAAAATTGATATAATTTCATTATTTACACCAGTATTACCAGCGCTTTGAGATGATATTAAAAGATTTAATCTACAAACCAACTCGTTTGGATCATCATAATAAACTAATTGTGTTTGTGGTACTACATCTTTATATAGACCTGAACCTTTCTTAATTTGTGGTGATAAACTAAACTTAAATAATTCTTCAGTTGGAGGTTCATTAAATGTAGGAACAACTGGTTCTGGATTAAACTCAAAAGATTCATTTCATATAGTTGTATTGTTATGAATCTTCTTTTGTTTAGCGTTGGAGCTAGATACATAGTTATCAAATGGTTTTAGATTTAATCGTAATGGAGTATTCAATTTAGCATTGTTAATTTTGGTTATTTTTGCATTTAACTGGTTTTCCTCAATTTTCATACGTTCATATAATGGTTTAACAACGTTCACCCATTTAAAGTATCTTGATGTCTTTGGTTTCCCATATGCTTTCAAATGAGCTTTTGTTGTCTTTAAAATATTATAATATGATTCCATATCAGCTATGGTCGTATTTTTTGGTTCTTTCTCACATAATAATGACCAAAAACCGACAGTCCATGGATAGTAATTATCAAGTATATTTAAATTACCATGACTAAAAGTTACAGGAAAATCAGATATTTTAAGTTTATCAGTAACTTTGTCATAATACATACCGTATGACCTATCATAACCCCGTAGTTGGGGGCGGGTATTAAAAAAATTATTGTATGATGAATTTAAGTTATTATCATCTTCGTCACTTGCATATTGATCTTCTATATTTTTTTGATCAACTGGATAATTATGTGAACTATTTTTTTTTGATAGTATGTTCAATGGTTCAAGAATTGGTTTAAATGTTTCATGAAAATAATTATCAGAATCTATAACACCACGTTTCATTTCCATTATTTTACGTTTTATATTTTTTTTTTATGTTATTATATTTTCTAACAAAACTTTATTCATTTTATAATAAAAAATTAAATCTATATAACAGACTTGAATGAATACGACTAATATTGTGTGGTCAGTGACAGTAATACAACAGTATATATACATATATATGTATATTGATAAATAGTTCTATTACACCTTGAAAATGATTATTTAATTTTTATAAAAGTGTGAAAACCACATCTATATCTTCCCTCACCCATTTCACGGGTTTTATCAATGACTAAAAACCCATAATCATTTTGATTCCAACATAAATGTGAAATTTTTCTGAATTCTAAGAAATTCATATCTGCAGATGAATGATCATTGAATATATGGTGTAAATTTGTATCATCTTGTTTAAGTATTATTAAAAAGTTTGAATTATCTCGCACCAACTGTTTTGGTATCTTAGAATATGTTTGTGCCAGATTGAATATTGAGCTAGCACCTGAATGTCTACCCATAGTGAAAAACTCACGGATTGGTGACCTAACTAATTATACCTACCTAATTATTTGTTAGAATAATTGATATTGTTTAGACAATACTGTAGAGTTTATAACCATAACAAAATATGTGAAATCACTCTAGAAAATACAGTAGGTACACATACTATTTGTGTGAGGTAAAATAGGTTAATAATAGATGTGTAAGCTCACTGTGTTAACATAGGTAATTAGTGTGCTGTGTGAACATACTAATGATGTCTTAAACATTGAGAAATAATCGGTGTACTAAAATCATAATTATTATAAATGATTACCCACAAACACAGATTAATAAGGATACAGATTTAAAACTAAATGTATTACCTCTTGTACAATATTGACTCAAAATCTAATTTAAAATACAACACATAGTTTTAAAATTAAAAATAAAATATTATATTATTATATTTATTATATACATAATATAAAAAACAATAACGGTCTTACATGTAATAAAAAATAAATAAATAATAAAAAAAAAAAAAAAAAACAAACAAACAAATAATTATCATTTTTATCATTATGTTCTTGGAACAGGTATATTACAATATTTCAATTATTTAATAATATATAAGGTATTCTAAAGAAGTTCAATCAATGACAATTACAATAAAATTGGTTATATTTTTTAAATAGTTATAAATGACTCCGATAATGATTATGTTGTATAAATATTTTATAATGTTTATATTTTGATGTGTAAATATCACTTTTTAATATTATGACCAGTTTATTATCATTTACTTACTATTTATTTATTTTATAATTATGTGTGAACTTAAAATTAAAACATGGTAGACAATGTGATAATATTTATAAAATTATTAATGTTTAGTTCAATTTATAATGACCATATGGTAGTGTGCAAATACCACCTTTTAATATAACCCGTTTATCATCATTTGCACTCAATATAATTTTTTTTACTGTTTTGGAATATACATGATGTTTAGTTGATTGTATTAGATTAATATCACAACATGTACTAATTTGTTCAGTTTCATCTTTTTGTGTATCTGAATTTTGAGAACTGAACTCAGATAAAATATTTAAATAATGATCAATCGTCATATATTTATCCCTAATATATTTTTTAACACCTTTTGCTTTTTTGTATTCGACACCACTCACTGTATATGCATATAATTTGGGTTTTAGCGTTACAAACTGTGTCATAATTTCACTTTTTAGTTCGTCCTTAAAAAATCCAGGGATGTTTTTGTGTTTATTACTGAAACAAATGTGATTAATTGGAAAATTAGAAGTTTTAAATCGTTAAAAAAATTATTTGATTTAATACGGTATATTAATGAATCGGTATCTGTATATAACAATGATATTTTCTTACCATATTTCTTTTTCATTATATCATAATGGAAATTATAAATATATGTTTTTGATATGTCTAAAATAGAAAATCCTACGTATATTGGTTTATCAAACTTAATTTTTTCTTTTTGAAAATGTAAAGACATTAGGTTGTTGGTATATATTGTTCTATCAACGAAATTAGGTTTCCTCATAAGTTGGTGAGCTTTTTGATCATTTGATACCAACTTTATATTTAATCTTTTACGTGGATTCTCCATACATTTCCCATAAACACTATTTACAAGTAATTTCCAAAATTCGTTTTCAAACTTGTTATTGGCCAACACCCTCATACTTGTACATTTTTCAACATAGGGGGCTAACCATTTAGATTGTGTAAACTTAATTATTTTGTGAATTTTTACCACTTTTAATCCGTTATTTATTGCCTGCTTTTATGACCTATAATGAACGACATAATTTTTTTTATTATATAATGTTGTTAACAGTTTATTAATTTTGGAATTAGGGGGACAACTATTCTGTGGTAAAAAAAGCAAATCGCAATGATCATCATGTCATTTTTCGGGGTAATCCACATCCACTTCCAGTATATAACCTATAGGTGAATCATCATCTATTTTAGTAACGTCTAGTGAAAAATCATAACACCATTCAAAATCTTTGAGTGGTAAACTTGCAAGCATCGATTTACCATATAAATTAACACAATCAAAATACATTAAGTAAACGTGTGGTTTTTTCATCAATTTTAACATATAACCCATAACTCATGGGTTTATGATAATGAGTGTTTTTAGTTTTATTTGATATAATATTATTAATTGGTTTTAAAAAACATTCGAAGTCGGCATAAATTACAATAGGAATTCGGTCCGCCCGATTAAAATTTTTAAATTGTATAAATTCATCATCACGTGGTTCTATCATTACTGGATTACAAACCTTATATTTTTGACAAATTAATTTATGACTGTCAAGGGCAAGTTGACCCCATGGTTTATTTTTATTTGGTTTATTACTAAAAGTTGAAAAACAACGTTTACAAATAATTATTTTGCTAATATGTTTTGTTCTTTGTGATCTGGTTAGTCGTGAGAAATTATTTATAAAACAATAATGTGTTGATACATTTGTGAAAAAAAACAAATCAAAATGATCCGATTTTTCTTTATCACTTACATGAAGAGGGTAAATTTGATTTTTATCATCACAACTATAAACATTAACGGATACGTTATTAATTTTTTAAAATTTTTTTATTTGATTGATTGGTGTTGGGTAATTAATACAATTAAAATTAAGTCCGCTTTTTTTTTCTAAAAAATTAAAATATTTAATACTAAAATGGTTTTTATTTGTTTTTTCATTAAATTTTGATAAAATTGCGTATTTAAAACATTTATTGTCGTAATTTTTTACGTTTATAATAGCTTTTTTATCATAAATTATTTTTGGTAATTTTATAAATGAGGAACCACCAAGTAAATTAACCTTATTGGTTCTTAATTATAAACCATCTAAACTAATTTATCTCCTAGATGACCCCTTCAATGTAAATGTTTCTTGTTCATTTAACAGTTTATCAAACTTATTTTTTAAAAGTAATGATAAATTAGATGTTAAAAAACATGTAACATTTGATGTTTTGAAAGAGACATCTCGTATTTCACCACTAATCGTGTTTTCATATACTAAATCTACTAATAAATTAAATTTATATGACGATGAAGAACATAATTCTTTTAACTTTAATTTTAAAAAAGGTGATGATGAATTTAAAAATGTTAATAAATCAACAATATTATTATTATTTTTTAAATAAAAAGTTGACGATCTATTATTTTTAAATTTTTCAATTTCAACTAAATTACTGCTAGTGATGTTTAATCTATCAATTTTTTTAACCCGATTATATTTTGACATTTTGATGAATTTATACTAAAAATATAAAATTAAAATATATAAAATTACTTATGTATGTACATTGTACAGTTGATTGAAGAAGATCGTTAGGCCGTTAGGGTAATTGGATATTAAGTAAACTTGAAATATGTAATCTTCATCAGGTTCCGCATATAAATTTTGATCATCACAAACTGTGGTATATTTTCGACATACCATACACCTGCGCCTTTCGCTATATGTTTGTAGTTTACTTATATCTTTAAACATAATATGGAACGCATCAAAACATATATTAAAAAGATTTGAACCATAATGCTCCTGATTAAAATGACTTGCACAATCCAGTGAACAGAATATACAATCAATATCTTTAAAATATAATCGTACTTCTCTCAAAACAAAAGACGAATGTCGCCGAAGAAAATATTCGTAAACTTGACGCTCACTATATAAACGGATACTTTGTAATGTGATGTATTGTGTCCTCCGATAAATGTCTATTTTCATTTGTGAGATTATCATCAGGTACCATCACTATTAAAAATTAAATAATATGGTTATAATTTACTAAAATAATATTTTTATAAATAATCACAATATAAAATATACTGAACCTCTGATTACGTTGTTTCTTGCTTGACTAATCATGGGTATCAACTGATCATTGTATTGCAGTTTGTGAATTTACAAATATCATTGTAATAAATCAATAAATGATAAAGACCTAAATCTATTGATTTATTAAAATAATACTTAAAATAATAAAAAAACACTACACAGCTACCTATGGGATTTTAAAATAATTTAATTGTCTATGATCAGTAAATGCTATTAAAAGAACTGAATTGATTAATAGCTAATTTAATGCTTAGTGTATACAATATAAAGACATTTATGAATAATATTGTAATAAAATATGTAATATAAGTATATTATAATACATATGTATTATTATAAAGGTATTTATGAATAACATTATAATAAATTAATAAAATGATTCATAACATAATAAAAAGCAATGCACAGTCAGCGGATTTTAAAAATAGTTTAACCGTGATAAACAATAAAACATTAAGGCATTGGTAAACATGAAAGAACCGAATTGATTAATAGTTAATTTATTGATTACTATACGATATAATGACATTTACGAATAATATTTTAATAAAATATGTATTATAAGTATATTATAATACATATGTATTATTATAATGATATTTATGAATAACATTATAATAAATCAATAAAATGATACATAACATAATAAAAAGCATTGCACAGTCAGCGGATTTTAAAAATAGATTAACTGTGGTAACCAATAAAACATTAAGACTTTGGTAAAAACGAAAGAACCGAATTGATTAATTGTTAATTTATTGTTAACTATACAATACCTATAAAGATATTTACAAATAATATTGTAATAAATCAATACATGTTATTCATAAATGCAAGTATATTGATTTGGATTGTATAAAATAAGGAGATTAAATATAAATTTCTTCAGTTAGCACTAAGTGGAGTTAGTAATAATGTCGGACACAAGTAGTCAAAATTCAGATGACGAATATATTAATGTAAGTACATACATATTATTATTATTATTATTATTTGATATATCATTAATATTTTAATTTAAATTATGATACTATAAATTTAGGAACTTTTTACTAAAAAAAAAAATGTACAATATTACAGAAACCTTCAAGAAAGTGTACTAGCACAGATAGTGTTACTCAACCGTAGAAGAGCTGGTGAGGTACAACGTATAACGCTTGATACTTATACTAACGCAGAATCTGAAATTTCTCAAGAAGAAATTCAACTAGCCTTATCTCCTGTAGAATTTAAATTGACAGAAAGTTTTAAAAGAGTTGTTATACGTGGTAAACTTGGAAGAGGGGTGCTAATTTTATTTACACCTCAGTTACAAAAAAGTTTAAAGTATCTCATAGAATTGAGAAAAACTGCAAGTTTCATTGAAAATGAAAATATTTATCTATTTTCTTTACCTCAATCACTTGGCTGTTTGAGGGCCTCTGATGTAATAAGAAAATACAGTAAGCTATGTGGGGCAAAAAACCCAGAAAATATTACATCTACTCGTCTCCGCAAACATGTAGCTACTGTAGCTCAGCTGTTAAACATGTCTGAAGGGGATATTGAACAACTCGCCACCTTCATGGGACACTCCAAGGATGTCCATAAAAATTTTTACAGACTTTCCGAAAGCGCTTTTCAGGTAAATAATTTTAAATACCTGTCAACTCCTAATACATTAGCATATAATATTTGCATATTACATTTATAGTAAATTAATAATGATTTCAACAGTAGAAATATTTTTTATTGTTATACAATACAAATATTGTATTTTGTAAAGTGTATGCAACATTATTATGAACATAATATATTAATATGTATTTTTAGGATATATACTTAAAAATTAATTGTGTACATAAATACAGTATATACCTATATGAATATATTGTATTTATTATACTTAAAGATAATTACTATTAATTATTACATTAATTTACTATATTTTTATTTTTAGGTTGCCAAAGTGAGCAAGCTCCTTTTGTTGATGGAAAAAGGAGAAGGCCACCATTATAGAGGCAAGAGTTTGGATGAAATCAACATAAGTGTGGACGAAGCAATATCAGACGAAGAAAATCAATCTGACAAAGAAGACCACGAAGAGCAGCAATTATTTGACAACGATGATGATAGAGAAATTGAACATCAAACTCCTCAAAGACCAAAAGATAAATTATATAATCCAAAACACCAGAAGCCATCTAAGCTAAAGAAAAAACAACAGCCATTACATTTTTTAAAAAACATATAGATTTGAAAAAAGTTCCAAACAAAAAAGAGTGTGAGGACTTAATTAAACTCACTCCATCCTTATTTTTAAATAAGCCATGGAGAAAAATCAAATATTTCATTCATAACTATATAAATTCCCAGAAAATTAAATAAATAGTTGTGTTATAATAATAATAAAAACTTATTCTTACTGAAGTTAATTTAATTGTTGTTATTATTTAATAAGTATAATAACCAATAATCATACAGCTTTCATTATTATAAACTAAATTATACTATATAATATGCAGTACCATGTGGGCAAGGTATTGGATCACAGAGTTTTGGAATTTCTAATGTTATATTACAACTACAACTACTGTACGGTATAGTAATTTGATTCAATTATATTTTCTCAGTAGCAGGTCGGCCCAATCCGGGCCTGTATGTATATTCAAAATTATGTTAGTATATGTAAGCGTTTTCCTAATAAGTAACAATATTTATAATATTTTATAACCAGTTACCAGTATAGCATCCAGGTATTCATGCCCCCTCTCATAAAGATATTTATATTATGATGTGTATATATATTTTATATAAAAAAAAAATCTATGAGTGCACCTATTAATAATTACGTTTTATTAATCATAAAGCTGATAAATAATTGTATAGTATCAGATTAGTATGTCTTTTGTTTTATGTCAACACAAAATAAAATCAAACTTGGATTGCTTTATAATATTTAGGATAAATAGAATGTTCACTTAATGCGTAATTCAGATTGAATTCAACTTGGCAACAGCGCATGGATCTCATAAGTTCTGTTTTTTCAAAAGTTAAAGTTAGTATGGATTTCATATGATAATAATATCAAAAAATAGATCTTACAACTTACCAAATGTTTAGAGCCTTAGAGGAACACTCTGGATCTCGAAAAGGAGGATGTAGATTAAATTAAAATTGAGTGTTCTTGTATTGTAAATACTATTCTGAAATCAGAAGTTGTTTTTAATAACTATGCCCTTACTCCAACTTAAAAATTCGGATTATAAATGATGGATCTCATAACAACGTTAACCCCATACGGATCTCTAATAGTACGCCATACCTGTATTTAAAAAAAATACTAAACGTAAGATCTCGAAACAGTTGAAACTTTTACTTAATTGTTTGAATTTGTATTCAAAATAGAATATATGACAATATTAAATATAATATATCCTAGACTGACAAATCATCTCCGTTCAGAATCGTTTTTCGTATACAATGATACCTATCATTGCATTCAAATTTAACCTACGCTAGTCCGAAGTTCACCCCACCCCCTAATGTACAGCAGAGCGATACTCACTTACCCGCTTTTTATTGTAATTGTATTTATTAATTATTTTGATTTTACGTAAAAATATTTCTATTTGAAATTTATAATTTAATGCAATATAAATAATATTTATATTGGTACATATACATATAACATGCATACTGTGTAGTCTTTAACATTATTTTTAAAATTACTGCTTTTTATTAATTTAGATTTTACGTAGGATTTTTAAATTTTAAAAAAACAACGGCAACGTTGCATGCAAAATGGGCGCATTTGGGCTATAAATCGGGGTGTTAAGTTTTTTATTTTAGAAGCAAATGTCCATAACCCCCGGGGCGCAAACGGGCTGCTCTTGGGCGCAAATGGGCTACAGCCATACTCACTTACCCGCTTTTTTTTTTAGATTCTGAACGGAGTGATGAATGTATTGATTTTACAATGATGTGTGTTTTTTTTTTTGTGTGTGTGTGTACAGCATAACCAGTCGAAATAATGCTTCAATTTCAAACTTTGGGGGTGGTTTCCGGTGGCAAAGTGGATTCTTGGTGCATTATAGAGGTGAAAAGTAAACATTTTCCAACAGTTTTCAAAAAAATCGAGAAAAACAAAAAAAAAGTGACAGAAAAACGGGAATTTTTACGCAAAACCAGTTTTCGACAAAATTTAATTTTTATTTTGCTATAACTCAAAAACTAATCGATGTGAACACTTGAAACTTTCATCAAATGTTTATATTAGCGTTCACCATACACAGTTAAATTTTCAAAGAATTTTGATATTTATAGAAAATTGAAATTTTTAATTTTTTTTAGTATTTTTTTTTAAAATAACAATAAAATTTTTTTGGCCGGCCAAAAAATCTTGAAAATTTAGTACAAGGTTTCTTATAAGTTTTTCTTAAAGTGATAAAAAAAAATCCGAAATCGTTAGTCACAATTTTTTTTTATAAGTGCTTAAAGTTCGAATTTATACGAAATATGTCAAAATTGCGAAAATTTGCAAGTAATTTTGTGGTTGAAAAATCGTAAAATTTTTTTCTTTTATAACTAAGTTTTGAAAATTTGGTACAAGGTTTTCCATAAATTTTTCTTCAAATATCTGTAAAAATAACTCTACCGGACTACGACAAAAAATTTTTATGAGTGTTTGAAATTTAAATTTTTACAAAACCGCGTTAAATAACGGTTTAGCCTCAAACGATTTTTGATATTTGTTGTTATTCAAATAGTATAAGTCGTAGATACTTGAAAATTTCACCAGTTATTTAGATTGGCATTTTCTTTACGTGATTTGATTTTCAAAACATTTTGACTTTTTTTGAACTATTTATAGGCATTTGAAATATTTCTTTTTTTTTATTTTTTTTTTATAAATGTTGATAAAAAAAATTTAGCTGGGACAAATTACTTGAAAATTTAATTGAAGGGTCCACATAACTTTTTCTAACTCTCATTCAAAAATTATAAAAACATATAGGCACAATTTTTTTTTATTACCATTTGAAGTTCAAATATTGACAAAAATTCGTCAAAATCATGAATATTTTTCACTATTTGGTAGTTAAAAATTTATAAATATTTTACTATCAAAAGCTAAGAATTGAAAATTTAATACTATGCTGTCCATAAGTTAAGCTTAGAATAATTATAAAAAAATTTGAGGATTATTCAATTTAAAAAATTTTACGGTTCTTTAAAGTTTCAATTTTAATTTGAAATCAAAAATACACGTGTAAAATAACGTTTTACTAATAAATAATTTTCGATTTTTATTATTTTTAAAAAATTACTTGACGTAAGATCTTGAAACTTTTACTTAAGTGTTTGAATTTGTTTCAAAATAGAATATATGACAATATTTAAATATGGAACAGAATTTTAAAATATTTTTTCTAACCAATTTTATTTGTGTTTGAAGTTTGTAAAATTTTTCATTTTTTTAAAAAATTATATAAAATCGGCAAATTTAGATATCGAAAATCTGTTCCAAGAATATTTAGTACAACTTCTCGTGATTATTTTGATACCAAAATCATGTTTCTACGATCAACGAGGCCTGAGTACTATTGGAAGTACGAAAGCATGTTTTTAGCAAAAAAATTACGAATTTCCCGTCGTCATGTGCAGGGGTAATTTTAAGATAAATACCTAGGGGGGTGTGTTCGAAAAATTGCCGACTCTATGGTGATTGAGTGGATAGAGGTGGGGAAGTGGTTAATTGACAAACATTATATGTTTGCCAATTGAGTAAAATTTGTGTCAAAATCTAAAAAAAAAAACATTAAAATAGATTATATTATAAGAGTCAACCAAATATTACAAATTTGAGATATAATTAGGTTTAAGGTTTATATAAAATTATATTATATACTCTAATTGACTGTTTCATCTAACTAACGCTATAATTTTTTTTTATATGATTATTATGCTTTTTATTAAATTTAATAAAAAGGATATGAGTAAAGAATTTGAATGATGATTCAAGGTTCTAGTTGACGTCTTGTTAATGCTTTAAGTTCACTTTTAAAAGAATATAGATATTAAACTTAAAAAATGTATAAATTGATTAAAAAGTAAATTAAGGTATTTAAACTAATTTTAAAAAAAACATAAAATCTCCAAAGAAAAATAACAAAAAACTATGCTTAATTTACTAATTTAAGAAAAAATTGTTTCTGAATCAAGATCTGCTTATAATACCAGTGATACTTTATTATGAGTTAAAAAAAATTAACAAATAAGATTAGGTATAGTATTACAATTTAATTACATATTGAATATTAGTTTGAGACGTTTGGGTACTTACTTAATATTATAATAATAATTAAAGAACATTTATTGAAGAAACAATAGTTTAAACTGTGTTGAGGCTTCAAATGAAATGCTTGGTACTCCATAATGTTTTGTTTGAATATTTTTCACTATTTGGTAGTTAAAAATTTATAAATATTTTACTATCAAAAGCTAAGAATTGAAAATTTAATACTATGCTGTCCATAAGTTAAGCTTAGAATAATTATAAAAAAATTTGAGGATTATTCAATTTAAAAAATTTTACGGTTCTTTAAAGTTTCAATTTTAATTTGAAATCAAAAATACACGTGTAAAATAACGTTTTACTAATAAATAATTTTCGATTTTTATTATTTTTAAAAAATTACTTGACGTAAGATCTTGAAACTTTTACTTAAGTGTTTGAATTTGTTTCAAAATAGAATATATGACAATATTTAAATATAATATATTAACATATCCTAGACAGACAAATCATCTCCGTTCAGAGTCGTTTTTCGTATACAATGATACCTATCATTGCATTCAAATTTAACCTACCCTAGTTCGAGGTCCACCCCACCCCCTAATGTACAGCAGAGCGATACTCACTTACCCGCTTTTTTTTATTTGTGTCTGTGTACAGTGTACACGATAAGTGATCTAAATAATGCTTTGATTTTCAACTTCAGTATCTTGTTCGATGGGAATGTGAATCAAGTTGGTGCATTGGGAAGGTTAAAATTAAAAATTCCTAGTAATTTTCTAAAGAGCAGGGAAAAACAGAAATTTTCACGCGAAATCGGTTTTTAACAAAATCACAAAATCAATTTTGGTTTTTGGTGTAACTCTAAAACAAACGACCGTAGATAGAAGACATAACTGATTGTTTATATTAGAATTTTCTTAACACAATAACATTTTAAAAATATTTAAATTATTTTTTAACTATATTTACATTTTAAGTTTAGAATTTTTTTTTTCTATGAATGTGAATAAAATGTTATTCGTTGGGTAAAAACTTCTTGAAAATTTAATACGAGGCGCCTAATATAATAGTTGAAAAATATTAATAATACATTTTATACATAGTCAGTAATCGCATTTTTTTTATAAACATTTAAAGTTCGAATTTTAACAAAATAGAAAATACGTAAAAATGAAGAAAATGTGCAAATTATTTTGTTAGAAATTCATAACAATTTTTCTTTTTTTAAGACTTAAAAATTTAGTACAATATTCTTCGTAAGATCGTTTAGTTTTATAAAAATAATATCTCTAACGGAAATATAAATTGAATTTTTATGAGCGTTTGAAGTTCAAATTTTTACAAAATTGAATATTCACTGGATTTATCATGTAGCGATTTTCTTATTTTGTTGTAATTAAAAAAACGAATAATTGTAGATACACTATATATCTATTGTATAAATATTCATAGTACTATACTTGATACAATTTTCAAAACATTTTCACTCTTTCTGATCTGTTTACGAACATTTTCAATTTTTTTCTATAATTGTTGATAAATTATTAATTAAATTTGTTGTGTCAAAAAACGTGAAAATTTAATTCAAAGCCCCTACAGATTAGGTTACAGATGTATTGTTAAATAGTAGTTGAAAAATATTAAAAACCAATGGGCACACCGTTTTTTATATAACTATTTTATGTTTGAATTTTGAAAAAATTTGTCAAATTTTAAATTATTTTGTAGTTAAAAATATATATTATAATATATCGTAGGCTGACTCTCCGTCTTCGTTAAGATTAATTTTTCTTATACAATATTTATCACTGAATTCAAATTTAACACAATCCAGTAGGTATGTAGTACTCACTTGTAACCTACTGTAAAGTAGAGCGACACCCACTTGCCTACCTTTTTTTTACTTATACAGTTATACTCTTGTATATTAATTTAAATTTAAAAAAATTCGTCTTGAATATCAATAAGCTAATTTTATAGAACAATAGTCTATAATTGAAAAAAAAATTGTTTAAATCGTACGTTTTCTAGCTGATTTGTAACAATTTTACCATATAATGTACCTAGTTCCATTTTGCGTAAAACGCGGTAGTAATCGGAATACGAATTATAACATTGAAAAATAAAATAATATTATTTATTGGCAAAAATTATTAGTAGGATAAAAAAGCCGGTTCTAGGGACACACCATGCACACCATGCACACCATTGCACACCATGGCACACCATACACACCTATTCGTTAACGAAAAATTAATTTATTTTAATAAGTTATTTCATCATACAGCACACCATTGCACACCATGGCACATCACAGCACACCATTGCTCACCATGCACACCATGGCACACCACAGCACACCATTTTAATTTATACAAATTATTTTATTTTAATAAGTTCTCATATCATATTATGAAAACCAATAGAAAAAATTTTAACCATGCGTAATAAGTTATCTTATCATATTATGATAACTGATATAGTGATAAATAATTTTCATGATGTATATTTTTACCCCTTCTCAGAAATGAGTAAAAAACCAAATATTTCGACGAGGGGATGAGAATGAAATAAAATCAGTATGTGTTGTGCTCTTCTGTTGTAAACAGTTTATTCTACATTTCCATATTTTACCGAAAAGTTAAAATAATATGGCCGGTCCTACTGTTAAATTATTTAAGTATATCGCGCCACCGACTCCGAGAAGACTTATAGATGAAAGTGTTTTCATTCTCGAATTCAATACACGCAAGTTTATTACAACTGGACTTGATCCGGCTGACAATTTCAATACAATTATTCAAATAGTGACACCTTCGCGTTACGTGAAATTAACGCCAGAATTTTTAAAAAAGGTGTTTTCGTTGATGGGATATGTATTTTCAATCATACTAGACCCTGATTTCAAAAGAATAATTTTTTTGGATACTGAATATTACAAGTTATCGACTATGAAGTACCGTGAAGATAATATGTTGGTAATCGAATCAAAAATTGAAAAAGAGTGCCGCATACTATTAAATCGTACCGATCTATTATTACTGCAGAATATTGAATATTCCATATTTGAAACGATTGAACGAAAAAATAAATTTGTTTTACCGTCGATACTTCATCAGTTTGATTAAATATCTACATATATGAAAAAAATAATCGAATAGCCTACAACAGTCGAAGACATAAGTTTAAAAATTTCCAACTTTCAAGATGGGTTAATCAAAGCCTCGATTCTCGACGTCGAACAAAGTTTTATAAGCCAGTTAAAACTATTAGCCAGCGAGCAGCTTGCAGTGGACGTTGTTAATAAGATGGAAAAAGATGTGGTAAGAAAACTAAAATATTTTTTTTTTTTTTTTAATTTTCGTTATTGATATAAATTATTATTTTAGTCATGTGTAGAAGAATATTCAGAGTTGACAACATTCGACTTATCGCCGCCGAATTTTATTTCTCATCAACCTGAAGATTTATCACAAGTCCAGGTAATTTATTTTATTTGGAAAAAAATTTTTTTCAGTTTATTATAATATTTATTTCATTATAGGCACAAGATCAGAATGACGGGCCAATGTTTTTCAATCAATTTAATACTCAGCCTAATATGATTCAAACAACATTCGCAGAGTTTCCAGCTATACCGTGTAAAGTTAAACGTAAACTATTTTAATAATGATTGTGTATTATATTTAAAAAAAAATAAAAACAAAAAAAAATTTTATTAAAAAAAAAATTGTTTTTTTATTTAAGAAAAATGTATATAGAGTTTTTAATATTTACATATAGTTAGAATCATAAATATTAACAAATTAATTAATAAAAAAAAAATATATATATATATACATATGTAATTTACAATTTTCTAACGGGGGAAATAAGTTTGAGCGCATTTACCCAAAACAGAGCACTTTAGGGCGTAAATTCATAACACGTTTGGGCGTAATATTTCCCTTTATAATAGTACGTTTAGGCGCATTTATTTCTTTGTATATATTAACATATTTTCCTAAATCTGAGCCTATTAGCGTTACCCAGAAGACACCTCGAGGAGGTTGGCTCAATAGTCTTCCAAAAATATTTAAAAACTTTTTTTAAAAAACCTAATTTAATTTTTTTTTATATTTATTTTTATTTATCAATATTATTCTATGTTATTATATTATGATATTTTATATTTATTAATTAATTAATTTTTTCCCTGCAAAACGTGGTCCTAATTTTTTTATGTAATTCAATATATTTTTTTCTACTCCATAAGTCTCCCAACATTTTTGTACAAACTTGTGTTTTTCTACAGTTTCTTTTTTTAATTTATTCATTATTTTTCTTCCAATACTGTTTATTTTTAGATTAGTCTCGGTTTGAATTTCGATCAATACGTTTATAACATTTTGATGATTTGGATGTTGTTTATAAAATTGTTGGTTATAATTTGAATGGAAAGATTCCGGGCCATTAGTTGTTCTTGGGTATGTTTGTGGCTCATCAGCCCAAATAAAAGGTGGAAATTGTGAATCTTCAGATATATAATTGTCAAGAATATAATCAGTAAAGTCTGTTACATTTGGCGGCGCTATAGACATAAGTTCAACAAAACCACATTCAACCTCATTAAATGATAAAAAACTTAAGCCAAAAATATATTGAAGCCAAATCCCAGTCTCTGTTTTCTCGTTGTAATGTTTCAACAAAAATTTGTTACTTTGTATTTTACGAAACCAACTTTGATGTAAGTGAAATCGACAACCAATAATTCGACAATTGGGGAAAACATTTTTGGCCGATATATGAGCTGATTTTTCAAAATCCAAGTGGAGAAATTTAACTTCTAAAGTTTGACCAAGAAGTTCTAGACATAAATTATTAATTGTAGTCCAAAATGTTGAATACATTTCAGTTGACTTTGATTTTAAAAATGCATAAATTACTGGTACATAAAATTCATTTTTCCAAACATGCACAGTGTACATTTGTAAAAAAAATTTCGGTGCGTACGAAAATGTACCATCCGCAAATACATGACTTGATTCACTAAGTAATTTTAAATTAGAAATGCACGTAAAAATTGGAATGCTATCAATTGTTTTCATATAACAAAACTGCTCTCCATTATTTAGTTTTAATTCTGTGCTATGGTTATACATTTGTTCTATAGCTTCCACAATATTTTTTGGGAGCGTTGGTATTTTTTTCATTCTAGCTTCATACATAGATTTTCTAAAGAGACGAATATCTGAATGAGGTATATCAACAACAGTCGTCTGTAATGTTTGACGTATAATTTTATTAGGTCTATTAAAAATGTCTGAAGTAGCTTTTCTTTTTAATGTATATGTTAATTTTTGACGATTAATAATACTGTTTGAAATAGGTGGATGATTGTGCTCATTATTAACCGAAATTATTTGCTTAATGTATTTACAAATTACTACACTTGATTTACAATTATGATCGGTACATCTAAAATAAATATTTTCGTCTTTCATTTCCCTACTTTTGCTAAATTTATAGCCGTCAATTATAACACATAAATTACCTCTTCGAGTTTCAAATTTGTCATCGATTTTTAATTCCATACTGTCTATCCAAACAAAAAAATCACTAAAACACGTTGAAAATTAAACTTTACTATAGTGTTAAATCAGGGCGGGCGCCAGTGGCGCAACCAGGATTTATTCAAGGGGGGGGTCCAGGAAAATGTTTTATTTATTATATATTGTTTTTCTGTTCTCTTCCTGAGTATATACTATATACATTATAAATACATTTCATTGCTTGATAAATACAATTATATTATTCAATACACATATTATTTACATTTTTAAATTTATATTTACAATGAAAGTATTTCAATTAATTATTATTATTATTATTATTATTATGCCAATTAAATTATGGTAAAGTCATTATTTATTATTATTATCTATAGTGTAAAATCTAAGCGCCGGTTTTCTTCAGATAATATATTTATAACTTCTTCCACTGTTACTGGGACTTCTCGGTGAATATTAAGATTAGCCAAACCATTCAACCTATTTTCAGAAGTAGTGTTCCTTAAATAGATTTTAATTCTCTTGAGTGATGAGAATGTTCGTTCCGCTTCACACGATGTAACAGGTAGAACAACGAGGATGTGCAATAAGGTATATACATTTTTATAAAAATCAGGATTACATTTTGATAGTGCGTCTAATGCACTCGTGGGTTTAATATTATTTTCTCTTAAAAACCTATGCCATAAATTAATTTCTATAACTACTTTATCATAGCATTCGATATCATTTTGATAAAAATGTACAAGTTGATGAAGATCAGTTTTAATATTATAATCAATTAACGCTTGAAACCCAGATATTATTTCTCTGTGATTATTAAATCGGTCGTTTAACTGTTCAATAATAGACTCAATGAATGGAATAAAAATGCTTACTCTATAATATTCTTCAGGTGTGTTCATCATTATATTGCATCGGTGTTTTTGTCTTTTGGTAAGTCTTGGAATTTTAATTTCTATATCCATTTCTTTTGATTGTGTTACAATTATTTTGAATAAATCACTGAAGACAGTTTCAGCATTTTCTCGAATAGTCATTAACTCTTTTATTATAATATTAATATGGTTAATGGCTTCGCATAAATCAATATTTTGCTTCTGTAAGTAAATACTAAGAGGCTTGGTATATTTGAACATTTTATTAATTATAGCCAGACTAATATAAAATTCAGAAGCCTGTAAAGCTAAAAGTAGTTGATTAGCTTTCGTGGCCGTATCTTTATCGGACCACGTGATCATTTCTTCTAAGCTACTCAAAATAACAGGTAAAAAATCATAAAATATTTCCACCGAATTATGGCGTTCCACCCATCGAGTTGGACAAAGGCGTTTCAGTTTTAGTTTTTTTGATTGACACCCATTATCTTTCAACTTTTCTTCTTCTTTAAATAAATTCAATTTTTCACTGAAAACTATTTGTCTTTTTGGAGTGTTTAAAAATAAATATTCACTTTCAATTGTACCCATGGTATTTCTTATTTCAGGTATATTACAAGAATAAGATATTGATAGGTTTAAGTTGTGAGAACTGCAGTGTATATAAAGAGCTGTAGGATATTCTTTTTTAACCAGTGCGGCAACGCCATTCATTTTACCACTCATAACAGCAGCGCCGTCGTATCCCTGGCCCCGCAAATTATTTACTTCAATATTCATATTTTTTAATTCTTCCACTATAGTATTTGCTAAATTCCTACCATTAACTTCATAAATAGGTACAAATTTTAAGAAGTCTTCGTGCATTTTCCCATCATCAGAATCATAATACCTGGCACACAAAGATAATTGTTCAATACCGGAGATATCGGCAGTTTCGTCGGCAATAATAGAAAAATACTTACAATCATTGATTTTTTTAGCTACTTTTTGTGTAATTATTTTAAAACAAGCATCGACTATCTGGTTCTGTATCTTCCAACTTATGTACTGCGCGTTTTTTTTACAATTTTCCCGCAATAAAACATGAGTATTATCTCCCGAAACTTGAGTTGCATTTAAATAAAATCGAAGTAAAGCACGAAAATTGCCATCATTTTCACTTGGTTCAGTTAATTTTAATGGACCACAATCCTGGTGGCCTCTTAAGGCAATTCCCTGACGACCACAGAGTATAACTGATCGAATTACAGGGCTAATAATTTTCCTATTATCGTCTTTTTGTTTTTTTGCTACCTTATTAATTTGGTCATACACAGAAGACTCTTCCCCTGAAATTACCGCAGACAAATGTTGAAAATTTAAAACACAATTAATATGATAATTATTAGCTTCGTGCGATTTAAGCTTTTCAATTGCGTGTTTCCAATTTTTTAATGGTTGAGTGCAAAGCTGCCCAAGCGATTGGTCTCCTTTCCCACCTTGTTTGACGCAAAACAATACACAATATTTGCAATAAATGCCATCATCTAAACCACTATATGCAATCCAACTCCATTTATCAAACCACGACATTTGAAATTTTAAATTTTTACTACCATAAAGCGTAATAGGAAAATCATAATTTTTACCTGGCGTCCAAATTGTATTTAATGCTTCCGTTTTTTCGGTTTTCGTCAATAGTTTATCAATATATAGTTTTATATCAAATATACTATAATTTTTAGGCACCGGAGTACTCAAAATAACATTTTGTTCGTCTTTGTCCGGAACTTGTGTTAAATTTGAAACCGAAACATCTCTATTATTTGTTACATTAGAACTATTACTTACACACCTCACTTTTGATACAAAATAGTCATTTATACTTCGTTTCATGGCTGAATTAATATAATATTTTTAACGTTTACTTGAAATACGAATATAGAAAATTATAAGCACAAATATCCACTATACACACTACATTTATGGAAAAAAATTATAATTATTTTTTTTTTTTTTTTGCAATGTACGTATATTGTAGTAACAAATATCGCAGACTGTACAGACTATACATCACTATACTCAACACCGCCCGTTTTATCGCTGATATTTATATATTATTGGTCAGTCAGTAAAAGTCATAGAAAAACCACGGATTAAAATATACGACATACGTATCACGTTATATGATGTACATATATTTTATCTTACACTGATTGCAACTATATACGTATATTATGATATAATAGGTTATTGACAATCGTTGATTTTATCTATACATCAGATTCTTTGTGTTATTAACAATATACCAGCTCTAATAATAATTATAATCAATAAATTTTGATGAAAACTTCTGGGTAACTTTAAAAATATGAAATAAAAATAAATACTATGGCATGAGCCAAAGGGGGGGTCCGGACCCGGGGTCCACCCCCCTGGGTTCGCCACTGGCGGGCGCTACCATAAATTAATGGGGGGGGGGGGTTAGATTAAAAATTTGCCGATTCCATAATGCAAAAAATGGTTTCTTTTTCAAAAAATTTTCATCCTACCCCAAAATAACAATAAATAAAAACAACCATAAATTACATCATTAAACATTATATTTTCAATAAATTTTTTATAATAACATTTTAAATTTTTGATTAGTTTCTTATATGTCGATTCTACGCTGTTTCAAATGTGACCACTTCTTCACGAGCATCCTGGTGTCAATTTTATCTAAAATATCCTTATTAGTATTTAGTAACATTAAATTTTGAAGGCGGTCGGCATTCATAGTAGATCGTAAAAAGCTTTTATCAGTTTTAATTTACTGAAAGCTCGTTCATTAGAAGCTGTACTGACAGGGGCTGTAAACATTAATCTTAATATCTTGTTCATATTTGGCAAAATATTTTTATACATTTCTGATATATTTAATATATCCAATACGTTTTTAGCGTCCTTGCAATGTTGAGCCAACACAAGATATTCAGAATGAATTGCGTCAAAATCCTTAACATTGGATACAAAACATCCCGGAGGGAATATATTTATTATCTTTTCAAAGTCTTCTGCTGAATGTTTATTACTCATAGGTACTTTTAAAAGATTAAATAATGGTTCAACAGTGGCAATGCATTTTTTTAAGTGTTCGGAAGTTAATGTTGTCAGTGTATCTAAAACTTTTTTAAATTCAGATCTGTAAAAAGTTTTTAAATCAAATATTACCTGTGAACCTGAATTAGAATCTAATCTTTTTGGCAATAGTCTTCTCCTGTGTATTTTGTTGAAATCCGATTCAGGATTAATGTTTAATTGATGTGCATAATTAATAGAACTATCAATCAAATTATCCATGCCTATCAAATCTTTGTTGATATCATTGAAAATGTCAGTTGAACTATTTAATAGCATTAGAGCATCAATTATGTTGAGATCTTTGGCTTCGAAACTTTCAGTTAAAATTTTCATTTTATACATAACATTTTTCATAAAAAATAGAGATACTACAAAGTCAAATGTGAGTATTTTTTTGGTGATTCCTAAAGCTTGAGATCTAGTGTTTTTATCAAAGCACTGAGCTATACACATTTCTTCTAGTGTTTTTACAATTGAATCAAATGAAACCCACACAGCTTTTATTGATTCTGCTCGAGCAGTCCATCTGGTTTTTGACAAATTACGTAACTGTAATGAATTTTCAATCTCAGACAGACTTTTTTGCAAATGAGCATATCTTTTTGTACTTGAAGAAAAGAAAACATACATATGCTCGAGTACCAAAAATAAATCTCCAATTATAACACTTGCATTGCAACTATGTTCAAGAAAAGTATTTATTCTGTGGGCTTGACATGGAATAAACAAAATAGTGTGACCTAGTAGTTCAGACAATTTTTGCTGTGTGCCATTTATTTTGCCAGACATGCTGCTGGCAAAGTCATACGATTTAAAAGCAAGCAACATTTTTTGGTGGCAATTCATTGTTGACTATGACAATTTCAATAGTTTCTGCGATATCTAATCCAGTTTGGTCTGATGCTTCAATTATTTCCAGCAGCCTTTCTGATATTTTCCCAGACGCATTCACATACCCAACACATACTGATAGCTGATCTCGATGTGAAATATCAGGTGTGGTATCTGCCATCACCGAATATATATCTGCTTCTTTTACTTCTTGAATAACTTTTTTTTTTATTTCATTACTTAATAGGTCTATAAACTCGTTTTGTGAATCATGACTCATATAAGTGACATTATGTTTTCGAAATGCTTTATCATCAAGCCACTTTTTTAATACAGCATTATGTTAAGATAATAAAAGCACAATTTGATTAAAATAACTATTTTCTTCACTTCCATCACCCCTAAATGCAAGACCTTGCCTCGAAAGCGTACGAGTAATATCAAATAATATGGTTAGCACTTCTTGGTTAAAATTGTTTTGGTGTTGATCATGAATTGCTTGTTCCCTATTTTTCTTATTCAGAATGCATTCAATATGGCCGGAAAAATTTAAGAAATTGCTGAAATCTACTAACGCTGATTTATGAGCATTTGATGTGAAATGTTGATGAAGTTTCCCAGGTTTTTTAATTCCTCTTCCTTTCATCTTATGCCAAGCACGGACACCTATTTCACTCCAAGCAGAATCAGAATAATTTCTATTGGGCCCATTTGGAAATAAAGTGCAAATAAAACAAAAAGCGGCATCTTTAATTAAGCTGTATTCTAAATGAGGGTATTCATTATACCACAGTGAACTGAATTGGCATTGCTTTCCGGGTGTTATATCCGTGTTTTTTGGAAATTTGGCAAGTTTCGGTTGATGTGGCCCCAAACTTAAAAGATATTTCCTTTGAGAAGATGATTTTACGACTGATCGTTTACCAGGATCATGCTCAAGAAAATAGTCAACATTTCCTGTTGGTGCAACTTGTGAAAGCGATACTAAGGAGTTTAAAACTAAATTGCTTATCGATAAGTATTTTTCAGATTCTGCTTTAATTGAAGATATTATATGAGAAGTAGAAACTAAAAAAGAAATTGGATTCGGCGCATTTTCAGTTTTTAGTTTTTTTAAAAGCATTTTACAGTCTTGAAAGCTATTTATAAGCGATTCGAGCATTCCAGCACAAGCGACCCAATCATAAGCACTAGCACAACTATTACTTTCTGAAATAATTAATAGGTATCTTTAATATTACCTAGGTATCTTAAATTTATTTATTATTATATAGCGAGCATAAGGCCTAAAAGAGCAATTACATTTTAAATATACCAATATATGGCAACAGAAAGTAATAAAAATATCAATTATTATAACTTAAATAATACAACATCTTAAATTATAATTTACTTATTATTTTTTGATAAATCAATTAGTTATATCAATGTGGGTAGTAACAAGTAAACTTGTAAAACGCATATTAAGAGAGTTTTTACCTGTGCCACTACTATTATCCAAGATAATATTTGAATTTTCTGACTGTTCATTAATCTCCAACTCAACTGATTTTGTTTTAACCTATTAAGTTAGCAGAATTAAGCTTTAGTACACTAAAAAAGCATGAGTAAAATTAATAAAGTCAACTACTATAATATAATTAACTACAAACACTTGAGTGTAATTTTTGTTTAAAAGACCTGACATTGCCTTCTTTAAGTACAGCCCTAGTTTTTAAATGTGCATATTACTATTTAAAACTAAGTAATATAATATATTTTAAAACATTACATCATCACTCATGAAACTTACATCTATATTTGATTCAGGTTTTGTTAGAGGTAATGAACTTTTAATAAGTATTTTTTCATCAATAGAACTGTGACAATTTTTCTAAATTTTAAAGACAAAAAAATATTGTGTGAATATTTTTAATTTTATTAGTCAAATGTATATATTATTATTATTATAATATACCCTTTTATTATCTTCTTCTAATACTTTTTTTGTTGAAGTAGAAGGAAAATCAATGATTTTAGAATAAATAAGTTGAGAATCATTCCTGTTATTTTCCTGTAATTGAATAAATCATAATAGTTAATAAACCAGGGGCGTCATTTCAATTTTATTTTTGGTACGCATAAATAATAAACAGGGCACTATTTATTTTTTTTCGACATATTTGACATTATTGTGATGTGGTCGAGCGGGCCAAAATTTACAATTTAGAATTTTAGGTACGCAAATGTTTACCCTGCGTACCGCAAATGACGCCCCTGTAATAAACTATGAGTATGATAACATTGATAACTATATTTGTTTGAATCTATTAATTAAATGTATAGATCATTATTATTATATACCTACCCTTTCATTATCTTCTTCTAATATTTTTTTTGTTGAAGAAGAGGGAAAATCAAGGACTTCACAATTAATAAGTTGAGAATCATTCTTGTTATTTTCCTGTAATTGAATGAAACCATAATAATAAGTAATAAACTATGAGTATGATGACTATAGGTAGATATTTTATTTTTAATTAAAAAATAAATATGTGTACTACCTCCATATTATGCATTAGTGTTGAATCCAAAGAACATTTTTTTTTGATGCAAGAACAAAAGGGTTATCAGGAGCTCCTAAATGTTTTACTTTAACTTTTTCACCTCCATGTTGAGTTAATTCATGTTTCTTTTTGTAATCATCGTCAAAAGTACTACCACATTTCAAACATACTAATTTAGTCCTTTTTCTTTTTTTGTTTGTGTTCATTTTTATATTTGGCTTTATTCTTTAAAGTCCACAAGTCACAACAGTAGTACAGTACAACATAAAAATGCACGAGTAATGAGTACCTAATAATTAACTAATTATAAACTGGTTGTCGGAACCGAATTGATGGTACTGAACTACAACGTACGAAAAATTATAATTTATAAGCAACAGCCAACAAGCAATAACAAATTACAAAAGGTTATAAAAAATTTGGAATTAACGAAATAATACTATAGTATAATCATTATTCATTAATCAATGGTTGATATAACCATTTAATTTAAATTCGTTGATTTGTTATTGTTTTTATTGTTATCATTAATTGTTTCATAATATTGGTAACTCGTTTACAAATTCAGTCGACAGTAAAGTTGTCCGTCAGTCCATAGATATCGATGCGACAATCACAGTGTCACGTTGGTAATGGTCACATGAACCGCCGAGTGCCCGATGCGCGTACTATGCCGACCAAACGTCTTGGCCAAAACATTGTGTAATAAATTCTCAGTACGCTAAATGCCCGAATGCCAATATGTTCCACTTACAGTAATTAATAATAATGAAAAAAAAAATTAGAAATCATTGTGTTTGCCGACTTAGGAATAAAATCGTTAAATTGCCGACTCGAAGATCTAATTACCGCGTTTGGGGGGGTGTCACACCCCCCATGCACCCCCCTATCACCGGCCCTGTGTTAAATGTTGAAACAAGCTGTCCACACACGAGAGCTCAATACACTGCAACGATTATAAACTATCAAACGGAATCTTCGATATCTGTACTAGTAGATAAATATCTGTAGCTTTATTTGATGTGGTATTTTCCAATAATTAGGACATGGTCTACAGATTAAACGATTAAGTACTTATTAGATTAGATTACACAAGACTTTCAATTACTAGCTGCAATACCTATTGCGCCCAAAGGTGTTTTCATACATGCGCCCAAACGGGTCATCCCCTTTTCTAACATCATCACTAAATGGGTTATAAGTTATAATCTGATCATGTAATATTAAACAATAAGCCGACGATCACTGTGATACCTAATAGTGAGGAAAAGTTTATTTCATTTTCTAAGTATATAACGAACGACTTTTGACACGGTACGTTACGGTCGCCAGTACAAAGTACAGGCACCGCAACGACCGGTCTGCACCTTATCAACCACCACTACGGGCGAAGCCGGACCGACATAGTCAACTCTCCCACCTCGCCGCAAAGGCATAGGGTGGGACGGGAAGACAAGTCGGCCCGGACGAGTAACGGTCGCCCGGTATCTCGCTCTCTTTCGCTACGATCGTGTTACCGACAACACCCACTGCACTTCGTCATTTTTATTTTTTATAAAAACCGATGTTCCTATTCACAACCATTGTGGGCGCTTGTAGTTTTTTTTATTTTGCCTCTTTTTTTTTACGATAACAAAAATAAAAGAACGGCCCGCACTAACGTGCCACAGTGTGTTTCGTGACACTGTATATTTTTTTTGTTTTACACTCATTTCTGTTTATTGTTTCGTTTATATCTATATATATATACAATAAAAACTAACTGCACCAAACGAGTGTTCTCTTTTTTTTGTGGTGTTAGTTTTACATAAGTGTCCGACCGTCAAGATCGAACAAATTTCACGAGCGGTGCACCGCGAGTCTTTCACCCTCTCCATCGCCGGCACCGTCTCAAATTGGCTCCCCGCAGAGGAATCACCTCAAGTCATCGTAAAGGTAAGAGTTTTATTCACGCTGACATATACCTCGGATAAATTGCTTATTATATTAGTATTAAGATATTTTAGCCAGGTCTGTGTTTTCCGGTAAGCTAGGATTCCCAAGTTCAAATTACGTAAGAAGTATTCTGGTACGTAAGGGGAATTCCGTCGCGACCGCGAATAACCGTGAAACGGCCGTGGGAAGTAGTTATAATAGTATTAAAATATAGCGTTATATAACACAACCCCTCCGAAACCTCGCCTTGCGTCCCGTGACTACCGCACGGGTAAGAATACTCAAACCGGTATCGCTGTCGTCGTCGTAAGCCGTCGCCGCGCGCCGCTGTCACCAGCCGCCGCCGCACACCACCGTTGTCAACCGCCGCCGCGCGCCGCCGTTCTTGCTTGAGCAGCCGCCGTGTGCCGCCGAGACAAACAGGTTTCACCGCCGCCGCCGAGTACATTGACCTAATTACGTTATATTTGGACCGTACCGGCGACGCCGCAATCAGCTGCACAGCTGATTATCATTTACGCGAGCGTAATCAAATAGCGTTGAAAACATCGCGTAAATTGCGTTTTTTTTCTATTTTTATTTTTTTGTAGAAGTATTTATTCTTAATATTCTTCTAACACACTCACGTTCTCAACCAAATTTGTCCCTGAACATCCGTCCCGTATAACAAGCTCAGGCCACCGTCTATACAACAGTTTAACGTCCGCATTTGTAATTACATACAAAATAAAAACAATATGTCGGGAAAATCGTTACAACAATTAACGACGGTGGAACTACGTAACGAGTGTACGGCCCGCGGAATAAGTATGTCCGGCTCTAAGCCAGATGTAATCATCAGGCTAGAGGATCACATTCGGGGACCCCGCGAACGTCAGGTTCTATCCCACACAACCGTCAAACACCATATTGGCGGACGGTGCGGGAGAGCAGCTAGACGCACCCACGACGCTGGTGGGCACGGAAGCGGACTGGGTCAACGGACGTCCATCGGAGAATGACATGGCTAGCCATAGCGCAGGGCAGTCGTTCTCGGGGGGCGCACCGGGACACAGCACACTCCAACCATCAGTACACCTGGGTGTACCCACAATCGTGGTAGGCTCCGATATTTTTAAAACTGCGGTGGATCAACTGGCAATGTTAAAACTTACGATGCCGCAAACGAACGACACAAAATCGTTCGAGGCGCGTTTGACGGCAATGGAGGCGAGTATGACGCAATTCTTCGAAGAAATGCGCAGTACAAGCCAACAGCAGCCGCAAAGCCACACGTCCCCGCAGAACAACCCCCACCTGGAGACTGCACAAGTACATTACCGTCAACACGATAATCACCAGTCAGGTAGATTAATTTCAATTACTAGCTGCAATACCTATTGCGCCCAAAGGTGTTTTCATACATGCGCCCAAACGTGTTAACAATTTTCAGGTAAATTATTTATACTGCGCCCAAACGGGTCATCCCCTTTTCTAACATCATCACTAAATGGGTTATAAGTTATAATCTGATCATGTAATATTAAACAATAAGCCGACGATCACTGTGATACCTAATAGTGAGGAAAAGTTTATTTCATTTTCTAAGTATATAACGAACGACTTTACAATTAGGTTCATCGATTCTATTCGTTTCATGGCGTCAAGTCTAGCGAGTTTAGCTGAAAATTTGATCACACCTGATTTAGCTAAATTCCGCGAAACTTCGAAACATTTCGACGTATCGGCAATGCGGTTAGTTACTCGTAAGGGGGTATACCCTGACGAATATACAGATTGTTGGGATAAGCTGAATGACACCCAGCTTCCGTCGAAAGAGTTATTTTATAGTTCATTGACAGAGTCTCATTATCCTCTTCGTGCATATAGCCCCATTTGAGGACATTAGTTAACGATTTGATTTTTTAATAAATATCACCTGTGTTCGTGTACATTAATTCTATATCATTAAAATGCCTTTTCATAGTATTGTAATGATAATCGTACATGAGCGTCTTACTAGTCTCCAATACAGCAAAGCCTACGTATATCACAAAAAATTAATTAATTTTATTATAGAGCGAAATCGATATTAAATTGTATCCATACCTATGTACATGGGTTTACAAAAATTAATAATTTTATTATGTAATGTGACCGCCATTAAATAATCGCCATATGAATGGCAGTCTTTATAAACCAACTTTTTGAAAAGTTTTTTTAACCTCCGTGGGCATGAAGATAATTCCATTTTTATTCGCTTACGCATTGACTCCATTGTTTTACCTATAATAATATTTAGTTATTATATTTAATCATATATTAATAAATTAATTCCTACCAAAAATGGAATTATTCATAAGCTTATAGAAGTCCTTTTCAAATTCGTTGGTTGCTCGTTTCCTCATTTCAGTATTTAATTCAATATATTTTGCAAGCCATGGTGATTGACGAAATTCGATTACCCTATGAACCTAAAATAATTCCAAAAAAAAAAAAAATTAAAATCACGGAAACATAAAATAAATAATTAAAAAATAAATTTAACCTTTTCTACAATCAACCCGTTGGCGATAGCTTGCTTCAAGTTCTTATAGTGAATTATATACCTTTTTTTATGATCCAACGTCGTCATCAATTTATATTCGACGGAACCTGTCGGAATCAAGTTTTCCGGAAGAAACGGCAAATCATTATGCTTGTCGTGGAGGTCCTCTGGATAAGCTATATCAACTTCGTATACTCGCCCTATATCCGAAGTATCAGTAAGCTCATCAAGTCCTTCCAACGACGGTTCAACCCATTTAAACCCACCATAGGGCATATATTGGCTCATAGCCTATCCGTACAAATTTTTAGCTATAGAAAAAAAAGAAAAATATTTTTTTTTTTTTTTATGAAAATATAACTAATACCTGATGTATGGTATATATTAACTAATTTCGTATTTTAAGTATTATCTAAAGAAAAAATATATTATTTATGATTTATAATTAATTATTTATATTACCATCTTAATAAACAATCCACTAACCTAACGGAAGCTGGGTGTCATTCAGCTTATCCCAACAATCTGTATATTCGTCAGGGTATACCCCCTTACGAGTAACTAACCGCATTGCCGATACGTCGAAATGTTTCGAAGTTTCGCGGAATTTAGCTAAATCAGGTGTGATCAAATTTTCAGCTAAACTCGCTAGACTTGACGCCATGAAACGAATAGAATCGATGAACCTAATTGTAAAGTCGTTCGTTATATACTTAGAAAATGAAATAAACTTTTCCTCACTATTAGGTATCACAGTGATCGTCGGCTTATTGTTTAATATTACATGATCAGATTATAACTTATAACCCATTTAGTGATGATGTTAGAAAAGGGGATGACCCGTTTGGGCGCAGTATAAATAATTTACCTGAAAATTGTTAACACGTTTGGGCGCATGTATGAAAACACCTTTGGGCGCAATAGGTATTGCAGCTAGTAATTGAAATTAATCTACCTGACTGGTGATTATCGTGTTGACGGTAATGTACTTGTGCAGTCTCCAGGTGGGGGTTGTTCTGCGGGGACGTGTGGCTTTGCGGCTGCTGTTGGCTTGTACTGCGCATTTCTTCGAAGAATTGCGTCATACTCGCCTCCATTGCCGTCAAACGCGCCTCGAACGATTTTGTGTCGTTCGTTTGCGGCATCGTAAGTTTTAACATTGCCAGTTGATCCACCGCAGTTTTAAAAATATCGGAGCCTACCACGATTGTGGGTACACCCAGGTGTACTGATGGTTGGAGTGTGCTGTGTCCCGGTGCGCCCCCCGAGAACGACTGCCCTGCGCTATGGCTAGCCATGTCATTCTCCGATGGACGTCCGTTGACCCAGTCCGCTTCCGTGCCCACCAGCGTCGTGGGTGCGTCTAGCTGCTCTCCCGCACCGTCCGCCAATATGGTGTTTGACGGTTGTGTGGGATAGAACCTGACGTTCGCGGGGTCCCCGAATGTGATCCTCTAGCCTGATGATTACATCTGGCTTAGAGCCGGACATACTTATTCCGCGGGCCGTACACTCGTTACGTAGTTCCACCGTCGTTAATTGTTGTAACGATTTTCCCGACATATTGTTTTTATTTTGTATGTAATTACAAATGCGGACGTTAAACTGTTGTATAGACGGTGGCCTGAGCTTGTTATACGGGACGGATGTTCAGGGACAAATTTGGTTGAGAACGTGAGTGTGTTAGAAGAATATTAAGAATAAATACTTCTACAAAAAAATAAAAATAGAAAAAAAACGCAATTTACGCGATGTTTTCAACGCTATTTGATTACGCTCGCGTAAATGATAATCAGCTGTGCAGCTGATTGCGGCGTCGCCGGTACGGTCCAAATATAACGTAATTAGGTCAATGTACTCGGCGGCGGCGGTGAAACCTGTTTGTCTCGGCGGCACACGGCGGCTGCTCAAGCAAGAACGGCGGCGCGCGGCGGCGGTTGACAACGGTGGTGTGCGGCGGCGGCTGGTGACAGCGGCGCGCGGCGACGGCTTACGACGACGACAGCGATACCGGTTTGAGTATTCTTACCCGTGCGGTAGTCACGGGACGCAAGGCGAGGTTTCGGAGGGGTTGTGTTATATAACGCTATATTTTAATACTATTATAACTACTTCCCACGGCCGTTTCACGGTTATTCGCGGTCGCGACGGAATTCCCCTTACGTACCAGAATACTTCTTACGTAATTTGAACTTGGGAATCCTAGCTTACCGGAAAACACAGACCTGGCTAAAATATCTTAATACTAATATAATAAGCAATTTATCCGAGGTATATGTCAGCGTGAATAAAACTCTTACCTTTACGATGACTTGAGGTGATTCCTCTGCGGGGAGCCAATTTGAGACGGTGCCGGCGATGGAGAGGGTGAAAGACTCGCGGTGCACCGCTCGTGAAATTTGTTCGATCTTGACGGTCGGACACTTATGTAAAACTAACACCACAAAAAAAAGAGAACACTCGTTTGGTGCAGTTAGTTTTTATTGTATATATATATAGATATAAACGAAACAATAAACAGAAATGAGTGTAAAACAAAAAAAATATACAGTGTCACGAAACACACTGTGGCACGTTAGTGCGGGCCGTTCTTTTATTTTTGTTATCGTAAAAAAAAAGAGGCAAAATAAAAAAAACTACAAGCGCCCACAATGGTTGTGAATAGGAACATCGGTTTTTATAAAAAATAAAAATGACGAAGTGCAGTGGGTGTTGTCGGTAACACGATCGTAGCGAAAGAGAGCGAGATACCGGGCGACCGTTACTCGTCCGGGCCGACTTGTCTTCCCGTCCCACCCTATGCCTTTGCGGCGAGGTGGGAGAGTTGACTATGTCGGTCCGGCTTCGCCCGTAGTGGTGGTTGATAAGGTGCAGACCGGTCGTTGCGGTGCCTGTACTTTGTACTGGCGACCGTAACGTACCGTGTCAAAAGTCGTTCGTTATATACTTAGAAAATGAAATAAACTTTTCCTCACTATTAGGTATCACAGTGATCGTCGGCTTATTGTTTAATATTACATGATCAGATTATAACTTATAACCCATTTAGTGATGATGTTAGAAAAGGGGATGACCCGTTTGGGCGCATGTATGAAAACACCTTTGGGCGCAATAGGTATTGCAGCTAGTAATTGAAAGTCTTGTGTAATCTAATCTAATAAGTACTTAATCGTTTAATCTGTAGACCATGTCCTAATTATTGGAAAATACCACATCAAATAAAGCTACAGATATTTATCTACTAGTACAGATATCGAAGATTCCGTTTGATAGTTTATAATCGTTGCAGTGTATTGAGCTCTCGTGTGTGGACAGCTTGTTTCAACATTTAACACAGGGCCGGTGATAGGGGGGTGCATGGGGGGTGTGACACCCCCCCAAACGCGGTAATTAGATCTTCGAGTCGGCAATTTAACGATTTTATTCCTAAGTCGGCAAACACAATGATTTCTAATTTTTTTTTTCATTATTATTAATTACTGTAAGTGGAACATATTGGCATTCGGGCATTTAGCGTACTGAGAATTTATTACACAATGTTTTGGCCAAGACGTTTGGTCGGCATAGTACGCGCATCGGGCACTCGGCGGTTCATGTGACCATTACCAACGTGACACTGTGATTGTCGCATCGATATCTATGGACTGACGGACAACTTTACTGTCGACTGAATTTGTAAACGAGTTACCAATATTATGAAACAATTAATGATAACAATAAAAACAATAACAAATCAACGAATTTAAATTAAATGGTTATATCAACCATTGATTAATGAATAATGATTATACTATAGTATTATTTCGTTAATTCCAAATTTTTTATAACCTTTTGTAATTTGTTATTGCTTGTTGGCTGTTGCTTATAAATTATAATTTTTCGTACGTTGTAGTTCAGTACCATCAATTCGGTTCCGACAACCAGTTTATAATTAGTTAATTATTAGGTACTCATTACTCGTGCATTTTTATGTTGTACTGTACTACTGTTGTGACTTGTGGACTTTAAAGAATAAAGCCAAATATAAAAATGAACACAAACAAAAAAAGAAAAAGGACTAAATTAGTATGTTTGAAATGTGGTAGTACTTTTGACGATGATTACAAAAAGAAACATGAATTAACTCAACATGGAGGTGAAAAAGTTAAAGTAAAACATTTAGGAGCTCCTGATAACCCTTTTGTTCTTGCATCAAAAAAAAATGTTCTTTGGATTCAACACTAATGCATAATATGGAGGTAGTACACATATTTATTTTTTAATTAAAAATAAAATATCTACCTATAGTCATCATACTCATAGTTTATTACTTATTATTATGGTTTCATTCAATTACAGGAAAATAACAAGAATGATTCTCAACTTATTAATTGTGAAGTCCTTGATTTTCCCTCTTCTTCAACAAAAAAAATATTAGAAGAAGATAATGAAAGGGTAGGTATATAATAATAATGATCTATACATTTAATTAATAGATTCAAACAAATATAGTTATCAATGTTATCATACTCATAGTTTATTACAGGGGCGTCATTTGCGGTACGCAGGGTAAACATTTGCGTACCTAAAATTCTAAATTGTAAATTTTGGCCCGCTCGACCACATCACAATAATGTCAAATATGTCGAAAAAAAATAAATAGTGCCCTGTTTATTATTTATGCGTACCAAAAATAAAATTGAAATGACGCCCCTGGTTTATTAACTATTATGATTTATTCAATTACAGGAAAATAACAGGAATGATTCTCAACTTATTTATTCTAAAATCATTGATTTTCCTTCTACTTCAACAAAAAAAGTATTAGAAGAAGATAATAAAAGGGTATATTATAATAATAATAATATATACATTTGACTAATAAAATTAAAAATATTCACACAATATTTTTTTGTCTTTAAAATTTAGAAAAATTGTCACAGTTCTATTGATGAAAAAATACTTATTAAAAGTTCATTACCTCTAACAAAACCTGAATCAAATATAGATGTAAGTTTCATGAGTGATGATGTAATGTTTTAAAATATATTATATTACTTAGTTTTAAATAGTAATATGCACATTTAAAAACTAGGGCTGTACTTAAAGAAGGCAATGTCAGGTCTTTTAAACAAAAATTACACTCAAGTGTTTGTAGTTAATTATATTATAGTAGTTGACTTTATTAATTTTACTCATGCTTTTTTAGTGTACTAAAGCTTAATTCTGCTAACTTAATAGGTTAAAACAAAATCAGTTGAGTTGGAGATTAATGAACAGTCAGAAAATTCAAATATTATCTTGGATAATAGTAGTGGCACAGGTAAAAACTCTCTTAATATGCGTTTTACAAGTTTACTTGTTACTACCCACATTGATATAACTAATTGATTTATCAAAAAATAA
>CM037036.1:31307548-31349778 GCA_020882235.1 Schizaphis graminum | reverse complement strand
TTTCTATTTTTTTTTGCATGAGGTACTGACTTGAATTTTATCGATTAGTGTAGGTAAATTGTATTCAGTTCGCTTCCTCAACCGTTGTATTATTATCATTTTGTATCCCATTCCTATCCACGTGGTACACCACTCTGAGTTTATCTTCCGTTCGGTTTTTATTCTTTTTATTGGTATTTTTTATGTATTTAATTATTTTATATATTATTACCATTATTACTATTATTATTAATGTTGTAATTCCAATAGAGTGAATATTTGTTGTTTTTTCTTTAGCTTTGTATTTTAAAAGATTTTCCATTTCTTGATTTAAAATTGATAGTGATTTAGCGTGAATTTTTAAATCATTAAATTCTCTGGGTATATCAATAGTATCTAAATTGTTATATGGTATATTATTTTGTTTCATTATTATATTATTGAAATCTTCGGTAAAGTTAGGTAAGTGAAAAGGAGGTAAGTAGTCTTTTGAAAAATGACTTTGGTTTTTATATTTTGAAATTATGAGGGTGTTTTTTGTAAATGCTTTGCAATTTGTTTTTAAAGATAATAGTCCTGTTTGATTCAGAATTGTGTTTTCCGCTTCGTCGCCACAACTAATTACTATTTCTATTGGTTCAGGAGTGGCATATAGCCATTGGTTATTATTTTTTAGATGATGCCAAATATCATGGACCATGGTAATAGTTTTAACTTCACAGTTGGATGGTATAATGTTACCGCCTTTAAACGTTTGGAATTCACAATTTGGTTTGGTTGTGCTAGATAATGGGGTACTTACACTACAAATTGTATTCATTTTAATATATTTACACTTGTTGACCTGATCTTGGGAAAAAAATGTGTAATATTGTTTATTATTTTCTACGATTAAATATTCTTCAGGAGATTGTATAAAGATAAAATTATTTTTATTAACGTGTACTGGTAAGCTAATAATTCGGTATAGATTAAAATTTAGGTTTTCTATTAATGGTACGTTTATTGAATAGATAATTAAGTGGTTCTGATAACATATATTTAACTCTATAATTTTCATAAAATCAAAGTAATTTTTAATATTAATTTCCATTGGCATATTTAGGTTTGAAGGTAAGTTTGCTTTTACGTCCTTAAATTGTTCTAATAGTTCGTTTGGTTTTAATATCTGAGAATTAATCTGTCCTCTGTGGGCTGTTATTACTGTATTTAATATAACTGAAGTTTCTTTTGAAAATTGATTTATAAGCTCACTGTATATTGAGTTATATAACATAATATATTGTTTTATGTTTATTATTTTTAATTCTTCTTTTTGATTAATTATTTCATAATTTATTTTATTTATATAGTCATTCAAATTATCCTTAATTTTAGTAAAATCTAATGAAATTTTTGTTACTGAATCAAGGGTACTTTCAAAAATTTTAATTTGATCTTTTTGAAGTAAAAGTGTTTTTAATTGTTTTTCCTCCAAAAGTCTAATTTTATTTTGATACTCTTCCCCATCTTCCTCAGTCAAAACTCAAAATAAGGTTCGTTGTAGCTTTCCAATCCCTCCGAAAAATGAGCTTCGTTTTGTTCTATAGTCCTTAGAATTTAAATTGTGTTTTTTATCAATGTTTAAATACTGTTGTAGTGTGTCTCTTTCATCATTAATTTTGTCTAATAGTGCTGAGTTAATTTTTTTTAAATTTATACATATATCATTTATATCAGTTGACTTATTTTCAAATTTTTGGCAAATTAGTTTACATCTGTTAAAGTATATATTTATGTACGCATAACTACTTTCGTAATCTAATATAATAAAACGTGAAGGAGTTCGCCTCTAGACCGCCAGGTGCGACGCAGCAAATTGCAGAGAGCCAATCGTAAAATTAGATTTTTTTCCCGACCCGTTATCACTTCTTTGCGTTATCGCCGACGGCTTCGGTTCGTCACTGCCGTCGCCCTTGCCGACCGCCTTACGTCTTTTGAAGTCCTTTTTCGTTTTGTGGACACGTTATATTATCACGGCATATCACCGCCGCCGACCGTTATCCGCGCTTATTATTATGTATCGCTTTTTCGAAAATGTCTATTGCTCTCAATAATATTTTTTTAAGCCCGTTTGTGCCGACCCGAAGGCGTTTTTCGACCCCGTGGTCGTGTTTTTCGCGTACGTCGCGTCTTTTAACGGCCGGTAGTGTGCCCGTTGTTTACGTGATTGTTTTTTTGACGTCACGATCACGTTTACTCAGACGACCGACGTATGAGGTCTGTACTCAGTATAATATAATATATTGAAATGTTTTTTGATTAATCGTGCGGTTTTAATCCGATGTGTGTTTTGTTTCTCTGTATACGTGTTGCAGTTCTCCCGTTCCGGATACAAGTCATTTCGTAGCCGTCGTTGCAGACTGTCGACGTCGGAGATTGCTTTTTTCCACGCATCAAAGGCTGTCAAGTTTTCTCTTTAATTTGTTGTTTAATTTGTTCCCAGTTTATATTTGGTGTTTTGGTTTTTATTAATTTGAAAAATTTTGATGCTGAGTCTTTTAAATATAATGGTAATAACGTTATTTTTTCTGTTTCTCCCCAATTATTGATTATTGCAGCTAAGTCGAAATTTTCTATAAAAGAATCAACGTCTTCTCCAATTTTCCCCGAAAACGTTTGTGGTTGATGGATCATTGTTTTAAATTCCATTTTTACTTTTGTTCCTTTTTGATTATTATAATTATTAATTAATTTAGTCGGTTCTATGTAGTTTGTTAGATTTGTATCGAAATTGTTACTATCTACTGTTTTGTCTAGAATAAACGTTGTGTCGTCGAATTTTAGACTGCTCTGTTTGTCTTTGTTTTCTAAATTTGTTACGCCTTTTAATTTTTCTGTTAAGCTATTAGTTAATGTTTGTGTTGAATCGCTATTTATTTTAATATTTTTTCGTATGATATTACGTGCTAATTCTCTTAAGTGTTCCTGAGTATGGACCGTTGTTACTATACCGAATTGTTCATGTAAAATCGTTTGTAGTCTGTCTTTCTTTATATATGGTAATTGTCCTAATTTACTGTTAATAAATATATCAAATTCCTCTTGCGATAAGGGTGATTCAAAAATATCTAATTTTTTTTTCTTTTAAATTTTTTATATTACCTTCAAAATATTCTACTCGAATTGCGTTACTAGCATTAAATAAAATCTGTACTTGTTCTAACGTTAAATTATTGAGAAATTGTATTAGTCCTTCTCTATCAGATTCCAATAAATTAAAACTCTGAGAAACCAATTTAATATTTTCTGTATTTAAATTTATAGTTAAATTGTTTTCGTTATTTTTTAAATACCACATTCCATTATTTAACTGTCACTACTGCTAATAATAATTTAATCTAAATAGATTAACTATTTTTCTAATATTAAATTATTGTTTTTAATTAAATTTTATGTTAATTAATTAATTAATTTTTAAATAGTTTATTTTTTCTTAACACTTAAATTTCCTTTTAAAACCTATATTCAGTATTAATTACTTAATTTTTTGCTATTCAAAATCTTATTTCACTTAAACTTAATTTTTCATTCGTAATATAAAAAATTTAAATTACTTAAACTTATAAATAATAAAAAATGAAACAAAATCCATGTAATCCAATACAACTGTAATTATTACAGGCTTCGGCGCCTCCACCAATATGTAACGTGGTCGGGGAATGACCAGTTAAATATGAGATATCCAGTGAGAGTCGTAGGACTCTTTAGATATAATTTCCGTAGCCAGGGGTAGATTATAGGAATCTTAATTATAATATGAATAACTAGGATTCTGTTTCAGGTATTACTAGTTTTTATTAAATACTAAATACTTATAAATAGTGTTACTCACGGTAATTATCTTATGTACTACTGTTGACCTTAACGTGGTTAAACGGAGTCCTGTCAATACTCTTGATCTGAGGTGTACAATCGACTAACTACCTATCGTGTTGTCTCTTGGCCATAGGCCTTACAATTATATGTGTGTGTGTGTTTAATAAAGTATTGGTCAGCAGTAGTGTCATGTAACATATTAATATTTATAATAATTGTTACATTACCCCCTCCCTTAAAAAAAAATTACAAAAGAAATTTTGAATATACACATTGTTTTTGTATTGTATTGGTCCTGATTGTTTGAATATGGCGATGATGGGCTGCTGATTGACGTTTTGTGGTTGTTTCGTATTTCTTCATTTATATTGTGTAGACTATTTGTGTGGTATAAGTATTTGCTTACAGGTATTTCTACCGTGCCAGAGGCAAATTATACCTTTTATTAATCCCAAATAGTGTTTGTCTTATATACATTCGATTGTTTCATTATTTTTAATTTATAATTATTAATTTTCTAATTCACAATATGGATATGTCCAATAATATAATGTATTATATCTATAATAACTTAATCTAATTACAATCAATAGCAAATTATACCTTTTATTAATCCCAAATAGTGTTTGTCTTATATACATTCGATTGTTTCATTATTTTTAATTTATAATTATTAATTTTTTAATTCACAATATGGATCTGTCCAATTATATAATATATTATATCTATAATAACTTAATTTAATTACAATCAATAAATCCCCCCATTTTTTTTTTCACATACTTATAAGCATAATATTTCTAATATAACTGGTGTTTTACGTCCATTATGTATTTGAGGATATATCTGAAACTTTACTTTAAGGTTAACATAATAAAAAAATATTTTTACATAATAGTTGATTATTATAACTAGTACTAAAATCGAACCCTCTTTTTTTCTATTAATTTTTTATCTATCAATTATCATGTCATATGTCTTATATTTAATTTATTTATTTGGAATTTTTATGAAATGTTTGTTTATTATTATTTTCACCATTTCTATTTTTTTTGCATGAGGTACTGACTTGAATTTTATCGATTAGTGTAGGTAAATTGTATTCAGTTCGCTTCCTCAACCGTTGTATTATTATCATTTTGTATCCCATTCCTATCCACGTGGTACACCACTCTGAGTTTATCTTCCGTTCGGTTTTTATTCTTTTTATTGGTATTTTTTATGTATTTAATTATTTTATATATTATTACCATTATTACTATTATTATTAATGTTGTAATTCCAATAGAGTGAATATTTGTTGTTTTTTCTTTAGCTTTGTATTTTAAAAGATTTTCCATTTCTTGATTTAAAATTGATAGTGATTTAGCGTGAATTTTTAAATCATTAAATTCTCTGGGTATATCAATAGTATCTAAATTGTTATATGGTATATTATTTTGTTTCATTATTATATTATTGAAATCTTCGGTAAAGTTAGGTAAGTGAAAAGGAGGTAAGTAGTCTTTTGAAAAATGACTTTGGTTTTTATATTTTGAAATTATGAGGGTGTTTTTTGTAAATGCTTTGCAATTTGTTTTTAAAGATAATAGTCCTGTTTGATTCAGAATTGTGTTTTCCGCTTCGTCGCCACAACTAATTACTATTTCTATTGGTTCAGGAGTGGCATATAGCCATTGGTTATTATTTTTTAGATGATGCCAAATATCATGGACCATGGTAATAGTTTTAACTTCACAGTTGGGTGGTATAATGTTACCGCCTTTAAACGTTTGGAATTCACAATTTGGTTTGGTTGTGCTAGATAATGGGGTACTTACACTACAAATTGTATTCATTTTAATATATTTACACTTGTTGACCTGATCTTGGGAAAAAAATGTGTAATATTGTTTATTATTTTCTACGATTAAATATTCTTCAGGAGATTGTATAAAGATAAAATTATTTTTATTAACGTGTACTGGTAAGCTAATAATTCGGTATAGATTAAAATTTAGGTTTTCTATTAATGGTACGTTTATTGAATAGATAATTAAGTGGTTCTGATAACATATATTTAACTCTATAATTTTCATAAAATCAAAGTAATTTTTAATATTAATTTCCATTGGCATATTTAGGTTTGAAGGTAAGTTTGCTTTTACGTCCTTAAATTGTTCTAATAGTTCGTTTGGTTTTAATATCTGAGAATTAATCTGTCCTCTGTGGGCTGTTATTACTGTATTTAATATAACTGAAGTTTCTTTTGAAAATTGATTTATAAGCTCACTGTATACTGAGTTATATAACATAATATATTGTTTTATGTTTATTATTTTTAATTCTTCTTTTTGATTAATTATTTCATAATTTATTTTATTTATATAGTCATTCAAATTATCCTTAATTTTAGTAAAATCTAATGAAATTTTTGTTACTGAATCAAGGGTACTTTCAAAAATTTTAATTTGATCTTTTTGAAGTAAAAGTGTTTTTAATTGTTTTTCCTCCAAAAGTCTAATTTTATTTTGATACTCTTCCCCATCTTCCTCAGTCAAAACTCAAAATAAGGTTCGTTGTAGCTTTCCAATCCCTCCGAAAAATGAGCTTCGTTTTGTTCTATAGTCCTTAGAATTTAAATTGTGTTTTTTATCAATGTTTAAATACTGTTGTAGTGTGTCTCTTTCATCATTAATTTTGTCTAATAGTGCTGAGTTAATTTTTTTTAAATTTATACATATATCATTTATATCAGTTGACTTATTTTCAAATTTTTGGCAAATTAGTTTACATCTGTTAAAGTATATATTTATGTACGCATAACTACTTTCGTAATCTAATATAATAAAACGTGAAGGAGTTCGCCTCTAGACCGCCAGGTGCGACGCAGCAAATTGCAGAGAGCCAATCGTAAAATTAGATTTTTTTCCCGACCCGTTATCACTTCTTTGCGTTATCGCCGACGGCTTCGGTTCGTCACTGCCGTCGCCCTTGCCGACCGCCTTACGTCTTTTGAAGTCCTTTTTCGTTTTGTGGACACGTTATATTATCACGGCATATCACCGCCGCCGACCGTTATCGCGCTTATTATTATGTATCGCTTTTTCGAAAATGTCTATTGCTCTCAATAATATTTTTTAAGCCCGTTTTGTGCCGACCCGAAGGCGTTTTTCGACCCCGTGGTCGTGTTTTTCGCGTACGTCGCGTCTTTTAACGGCCGGTAGTGTGCCCGTTGTTTACGTGATTGTTTTTTTGACGTCACGATCACGTTTACTCAGACGACCGACGTATGAGGTCTGTACTCAGTATAATATAATATATTGAAATGTTTTTCGATTAATCGTGCGGTTTTAATCCGATGTGTGTTTTGTTTCTCTGTATACGTGTTGCAGTTCTCCCGTTCCGGATACAAGTCATTTCGTAGCCGTCGTTGCAGACTGTCGACGTCGGAGATTGCTTTTTTCCACGCATCAAAGGCTGTCAAGTTTTCTCTTTAATTTGTTGTTTAATTTGTTCCCAGTTTATATTTGGTGTTTTGGTTTTTATTAATTTGAAAAATTTTGATGCTGAGTCTTTTAAATATAATGGTAATAACGTTATTTTTTCTGTTTCTCCCCAATTATTGATTATTGCAGCTAAGTCGAAATTTTCTATAAAAGAATCAACGTCTTCTCCAATTTTCCCCGAAAACGTTTGTGGTTGATGGATCATTGTTTTAAATTCCATTTTTACTTTTGTTCCTTTTTGATTATTATAATTATTAATTAATTTAGTCGGTTCTATGTAGTTTGTTAGATTTGTATCGAAATTGTTACTATCTACTGTTTTGTCTAGAATAAACGTTGTGTCGTCGAATTTTAGACTGCTCTGTTTGTCTTTGTTTTCTAAATTTGTTACGCCTTTTAATTTTTCTGTTAAGCTATTAGTTAATGTTTGTGTTGAATCGCTATTTATTTTAATATTTTTTCGTATGATATTACGTGCTAATTCTCTTAAGTGTTCCTGAGTATGGACCGTTGTTACTATACCGAATTGTTCATGTAAAATCGTTTGTAGTCTGTCTTTCTTTATATATGGTAATTGTCCTAATTTACTGTTAATAAATATATCAAATTCCTCTTGCGATAAGGGTGATTCAAAAATATCTAATTTTTTTTTCTTTTAAATTTTTTATATTACCTTCAAAATATTCTACTCGAATTGCGTTACTAGCATTAAATAAAATCTGTACTTGTTCTAACGTTAAATTATTGAGAAATTGTATTAGTCCTTCTCTATCAGATTCCAATAAATTAAAACTCTGAGAAACCAATTTAATATTTTCTGTATTTAAATTTATAGTTAAATTGTTTTCGTTATTTTTTAAATACCACATTCCATTATTTAACTGTCACTACTGCTAATAATAATTTAATCTAAATAGATTAACTATTTTTCTAATATTAAATTATTGTTTTTAATTAAATTTTATGTTAATTAATTAATTAATTTTTAAATAGTTTATTTTTTCTTAACACTTAAATTTCCTTTTAAAACCTATATTCAGTATTAATTACTTAATTTTTTGCTATTCAAAATCTTATTTCACTTAAACTTAATTTTTCATTCGTAATATAAAAAATTTAAATTACTTAAACTTATAAATTAATAAAAAATGAAACAAAATCCATGTAATCCAATACAACTGTAATTATTACAGGCTTCGGCGCCTCCACCAATATGTAACGTGGTCGGGGAATGACCAGTTAAATATGAGATATCCAGTGAGAGTCGTAGGACTCTTTAGATATAATTTCCGTAGCCAGGGGTAGATTATAGGAATCTTAATTATAATATGAATAACTAGGATTCTGTTTCAGGTATTACTAGTTTTTATTAAATACTAAATACTTATAAATAGTGTTACTCACGGTAATTATCTTATGTACTACTGTTGACCTTAACGTGGTTAAACGGAGTCCTGTCAATACTCTTGATCTGAGGTGTACAATCGACTAACTACCTATCGTGTTGTCTCTTGGCCATAGGCCTTACAATTATATGTGTGTGTGTGTTTAATAAAGTATTGGTCAGCAGTAGTGTCATGTAACATATTAATATTTATAATAATTGTTACATTACCCCCTCCCTTAAAAAAAAATTACAAAAGAAATTTTGAATATACACATTGTTTTTGTATTGTATTGGTCCTGATTGTTTGAATATGGCGATGATGGGCTGCTGATTGACGTTTTGTGGTTGTTTCGTATTTCTTCATTTATATTGTGTAGACTATTTGTGTGGTATAAGTATTTGCTTACAGGTATTTCTACCGTGCCAGAGGCAAATTATACCTTTTATTAATCCCAAATAGTGTTTGTCTTATATACATTCGATTGTTTCATTATTTTTAATTTATAATTATTAATTTTCTAATTCACAATATGGATATGTCCAATAATATAATGTATTATATCTATAATAACTTAATCTAATTACAATCAATAGCAAATTATACCTTTTATTAATCCCAAATAGTGTTTGTCTTATATACATTCGATTGTTTCATTATTTTTAATTTATAATTATTAATTTTTTAATTCACAATATGGATCTGTCCAATTATATAATATATTATATCTATAATAACTTAATTTAATTACAATCAATAAATCCCCCCATTTTTTTTTTCACATACTTATAAGCATAATATTTCTAATATAACTGGTGTTTTACGTCCATTATGTATTTGAGGATATATCTGAAACTTTACTTTAAGGTTAACATAATAAAAAAATATTTTTACATAATAGTTGATTATTATAACTAGTACTAAAATCGAACCCTCTTTTTTTCTATTAATTTTTTATCTATCAATTATCATGTCATATGTCTTATATTTAATTTATTTATTTGGAATTTTTATGAAATGTTTGTTTATTATTATTTTCACCATTTCTATTTTTTTTGCATGAGGTACTGACTTGAATTTTATCGATTAGTGTAGGTAAATTGTATTCAGTTCGCTTCCTCAACCGTTGTATTATTATCATTTTGTATCCCATTCCTATCCACGTGGTACACCACTCTGAGTTTATCTTCCGTTCGGTTTTTATTCTTTTTATTGGTATTTTTTATGTATTTAATTATTTTATATATTATTACCATTATTACTATTATTATTAATGTTGTAATTCCAATAGAGTGAATATTTGTTGTTTTTTCTTTAGCTTTGTATTTTAAAAGATTTTCCATTTCTTGATTTAAAATTGATAGTGATTTAGCGTGAATTTTTAAATCATTAAATTCTCTGGGTATATCAATAGTATCTAAATTGTTATATGGTATATTATTTTGTTTCATTATTATATTATTGAAATCTTCGGTAAAGTTAGGTAAGTGAAAAGGAGGTAAGTAGTCTTTTGAAAAATGACTTTGGTTTTTATATTTTGAAATTATGAGGGTGTTTTTTGTAAATGCTTTGCAATTTGTTTTTAAAGATAATAGTCCTGTTTGATTCAGAATTGTGTTTTCCGCTTCGTCGCCACAACTAATTACTATTTCTATTGGTTCAGGAGTGGCATATAGCCATTGGTTATTATTTTTTAGATGATGCCAAATATCATGGACCATGGTAATAGTTTTAACTTCACAGTTGGGTGGTATAATGTTACCGCCTTTAAACGTTTGGAATTCACAATTTGGTTTGGTTGTGCTAGATAATGGGGTACTTACACTACAAATTGTATTCATTTTAATATATTTACACTTGTTGACCTGATCTTGGGAAAAAAATGTGTAATATTGTTTATTATTTTCTACGATTAAATATTCTTCAGGAGATTGTATAAAGATAAAATTATTTTTATTAACGTGTACTGGTAAGCTAATAATTCGGTATAGATTAAAATTTAGGTTTTCTATTAATGGTACGTTTATTGAATAGATAATTAAGTGGTTCTGATAACATATATTTAACTCTATAATTTTCATAAAATCAAAGTAATTTTTAATATTAATTTCCATTGGCATATTTAGGTTTGAAGGTAAGTTTGCTTTTACGTCCTTAAATTGTTCTAATAGTTCGTTTGGTTTTAATATCTGAGAATTAATCTGTCCTCTGTGGGCTGTTATTACTGTATTTAATATAACTGAAGTTTCTTTTGAAAATTGATTTATAAGCTCACTGTATACTGAGTTATATAACATAATATATTGTTTTATGTTTATTATTTTTAATTCTTCTTTTTGATTAATTATTTCATAATTTATTTTATTTATATAGTCATTCAAATTATCCTTAATTTTAGTAAAATCTAATGAAATTTTTGTTACTGAATCAAGGGTACTTTCAAAAATTTTAATTTGATCTTTTTGAAGTAAAAGTGTTTTTAATTGTTTTTCCTCCAAAAGTCTAATTTTATTTTGATACTCTTCCCCATCTTCCTCAGTCAAAACTCAAAATAAGGTTCGTTGTAGCTTTCCAATCCCTCCGAAAAATGAGCTTCGTTTTGTTCTATAGTCCTTAGAATTTAAATTGTGTTTTTTATCAATGTTTAAATACTGTTGTAGTGTGTCTCTTTCATCATTAATTTTGTCTAATAGTGCTGAGTTAATTTTTTTTAAATTTATACATATATCATTTATATCAGTTGACTTATTTTCAAATTTTTGGCAAATTAGTTTACATCTGTTAAAGTATATATTTATGTACGCATAACTACTTTCGTAATCTAATATAATAAAACGTGAAGGAGTTCGCCTCTAGACCGCCAGGTGCGACGCAGCAAATTGCAGAGAGCCAATCGTAAAATTAGATTTTTTTCCCGACCCGTTATCACTTCTTTGCGTTATCGCCGACGGCTTCGGTTCGTCACTGCCGTCGCCCTTGCCGACCGCCTTACGTCTTTTGAAGTCCTTTTTCGTTTTGTGGACACGTTATATTATCACGGCATATCACCGCCGCCGACCGTTATCGCGCTTATTATTATGTATCGCTTTTTCGAAAATGTCTATTGCTCTCAATAATATTTTTTAAGCCCGTTTGTGCCGACCCGAAGGCGTTTTTCGACCCCGTGGTCGTGTTTTTCGCGTACGTCGCGTCTTTTAACGGCCGGTAGTGTGCCCGTTGTTTACGTGATTGTTTTTTTGACGTCACGATCACGTTTACTCAGACGACCGACGTATGAGGTCTGTACTCAGTATAATATAATATATTGAAATGTTTTTCGATTAATCGTGCGGTTTTAATCCGATGTGTGTTTTGTTTCTCTGTATACGTGTTGCAGTTCTCCCGTTCCGGATACAAGTCATTTCGTAGCCGTCGTTGCAGACTGTCGACGTCGGAGATTGCTTTTTTCCACGCATCAAAGGCTGTCAAGTTTTCTCTTTAATTTGTTGTTTAATTTGTTCCCAGTTTATATTTGGTGTTTTGGTTTTTATTAATTTGAAAAATTTTGATGCTGAGTCTTTTAAATATAATGGTAATAACGTTATTTTTTCTGTTTCTCCCCAATTATTGATTATTGCAGCTAAGTCGAAATTTTCTATAAAAGAATCAACGTCTTCTCCAATTTTCCCCGAAAACGTTTGTGGTTGATGGATCATTGTTTTAAATTCCATTTTTACTTTTGTTCCTTTTTGATTATTATAATTATTAATTAATTTAGTCGGTTCTATGTAGTTTGTTAGATTTGTATCGAAATTGTTACTATCTACTGTTTTGTCTAGAATAAACGTTGTGTCGTCGAATTTTAGACTGCTCTGTTTGTCTTTGTTTTCTAAATTTGTTACGCCTTTTAATTTTTCTGTTAAGCTATTAGTTAATGTTTGTGTTGAATCGCTATTTATTTTAATATTTTTTCGTATGATATTACGTGCTAATTCTCTTAAGTGTTCCTGAGTATGGACCGTTGTTACTATACCGAATTGTTCATGTAAAATCGTTTGTAGTCTGTCTTTCTTTATATATGGTAATTGTCCTAATTTACTGTTAATAAATATATCAAATTCCTCTTGCGATAAGGGTGATTCAAAAATATCTAATTTTTTTTTCTTTTAAATTTTTTATATTACCTTCAAAATATTCTACTCGAATTGCGTTACTAGCATTAAATAAAATCTGTACTTGTTCTAACGTTAAATTATTGAGAAATTGTATTAGTCCTTCTCTATCAGATTCCAATAAATTAAAACTCTGAGAAACCAATTTAATATTTTCTGTATTTAAATTTATAGTTAAATTGTTTTCGTTATTTTTTAAATACCACATTCCATTATTTAACTGTCACTACTGCTAATAATAATTTAATCTAAATAGATTAACTATTTTTCTAATATTAAATTATTGTTTTTAATTAAATTTTATGTTAATTAATTAATTAATTTTTAAATAGTTTATTTTTTCTTAACACTTAAATTTCCTTTTAAAACCTATATTCAAAATTAATTACTTAATTTTTTGTTACTTAAAAACTTATTTCACTTAAACTTAATTTTTCATTACAAATTCGTTTATCTCTCTTAAAACCTATAATCAATATTAATCACTTAATTTCTCGTTATTCAAAAACTTATCTCGTTTAAACTTAAATTTTCATTTCAAATCCGTTTATCTCTCTTAAAACTTAAATTTCCTTATAAAACCTATATTCAGTATTAATTACTTAATTTTTTGATATTCAAAAACTTATTTCACTTAAACTTAAATTTTCATTTCAAATTCGTTTAACTCTCTTAAAACTTAAATTTCCTTTTAAAACCTATATTCAGTATTAATTACTTAATTTTTTGTTATTCAAAAACTTATTTCACTTAAACTTAATTTTTCATTTCAAATTCGTTTATCTCTCTTAAAACTTAAATTTCCTTTTAAAACCTATACTCAGTATTAATTACCTAATTTTTTGCTATTCAAAATCTTATTTCACTTAAACTTAATTTTTCATTCGTAATATAAAAAATTTAAATTACTTAAACTTATAAATTAATAAAAAATGAAACAAAATCCATGTAATCCAATACAACTGTAATTATTACAGGCTTCGGCGCCTCCACCAATATGTAACGTGGTCGGGGAATGACCAGTTAAATATGAGATATCCAGTGAGAGTCGTAGGACTCTTTAGATATAATTTCCGTAGCCAGGGGTAGATTATAGGAATCTTAATTATAATATGAATAACTAGGATTCTGTTTCAGGTATTACTAGTTTTTATTAAATACTAAATACTTATAAATAGTGTTACTCACGGTAATTATCTTATGTACTACTGTTGACCTTAACGTGGTTAAACGGAGTCCTGTCAATACTCTTGATCTGAGGTGTACAATCGACTAACTACCTATCGTGTTGTCTCTTGGCCATAGGCCTTACAATTATATGTGTGTGTGTGTTTAATAAAGTATTGGTCAGCAGTAGTGTCATGTAACATATTAATATTTATAATAATTGTTACATTACCCCCTCCCTTAAAAAAAAATTACAAAAGAAATTTTGAATATACACATTGTTTTTGTATTGTATTGGTCCTGATTGTTTGAATATGGCGATGATGGGCTGCTGATTGACGTTTTGTGGTTGTTTCGTATTTCTTCATTTATATTGTGTAGACTATTTGTGTGGTATAAGTATTTGCTTACAGGTATTTCTACCGTGCCAGAGGCAAATTATACCTTTTATTAATCCCAAATAGTGTTTGTCTTATATACATTCGATTGTTTAATTATTTTTAATTTATAATTATTAATTTTCTAATTCACAATATGGATATGTCCAATAATATAATGTATTATATCTATAATAACTTAATCTAATTACAATCAATAGCAAATTATACCTTTTATTAATCCCAAATAGTGTTTGTCTTATATACATTCGATTGTTTCATTATTTTTAATTTATAATTATTAATTTTTTAATTCACAATATGGATCTGTCCAATTATATAATATATTATATCTATAATAACTTAATTTAATTACAATCAATAAATCCCCCCATTTTTTTTTTCACATACTTATAAGCATAATATTTCTAATATAACTGGTGTTTTACGTCCATTATGTATTTGAGGATATATCTGAAACTTTACTTTAAGGTTAACATAATAAAAAAATATTTTTACATAATAGTTGATTATTATAACTAGTACTAAAATCGAACCCTCTTTTTTTCTATTAATTTTTTATCTATCAATTATCATGTCATATGTCTTATATTTAATTTATTTATTTGGAATTTTTATGAAATGTTTGTTTATTATTATTTTCACCATTTCTATTTTTTTTGCATGAGGTACTGACTTGAATTTTATCGATTAGTGTAGGTAAATTGTATTCAGTTCGCTTCCTCAACCGTTGTATTATTATCATTTTGTATCCCATTCCTATCCACGTGGTACACCACTCTGAGTTTATCTTCCGTTCGGTTTTTATTCTTTTTATTGGTATTTTTTATGTATTTAATTATTTTATATATTATTACCATTATTACTATTATTATTAATGTTGTAATTCCAATAGAGTGAATATTTGTTGTTTTTTCTTTAGCTTTGTATTTTAAAAGATTTTCCATTTCTTGATTTAAAATTGATAGTGATTTAGCGTGAATTTTTAAATCATTAAATTCTCTGGGTATATCAATAGTATCTAAATTGTTATATGGTATATTATTTTGTTTCATTATTATATTATTGAAATCTTCGGTAAAGTTAGGTAAGTGAAAAGGAGGTAAGTAGTCTTTTGAAAAATGACTTTGGTTTTTATATTTTGAAATTATGAGGGTGTTTTTTGTAAATGCTTTGCAATTTGTTTTTAAAGATAATAGTCCTGTTTGATTCAGAATTGTGTTTTCCGCTTCGTCGCCACAACTAATTACTATTTCTATTGGTTCAGGAGTGGCATATAGCCATTGGTTATTATTTTTTAGATGATGCCAAATATCATGGACCATGGTAATAGTTTTAACTTCACAGTTGGGTGGTATAATGTTACCGCCTTTAAACGTTTGGAATTCACAATTTGGTTTGGTTGTGCTAGATAATGGGGTACTTACACTACAAATTGTATTCATTTTAATATATTTACACTTGTTGACCTGATCTTGGGAAAAAAATGTGTAATATTGTTTATTATTTTCTACGATTAAATATTCTTCAGGAGATTGTATAAAGATAAAATTATTTTTATTAACGTGTACTGGTAAGCTAATAATTCGGTATAGATTAAAATTTAGGTTTTCTATTAATGGTACGTTTATTGAATAGATAATTAAGTGGTTCTGATAACATATATTTAACTCTATAATTTTCATAAAATCAAAGTAATTTTTAATATTAATTTCCATTGGCATATTTAGGTTTGAAGGTAAGTTTGCTTTTACGTCCTTAAATTGTTCTAATAGTTCGTTTGGTTTTAATATCTGAGAATTAATCTGTCCTCTGTGGGCTGTTATTACTGTATTTAATATAACTGAAGTTTCTTTTGAAAATTGATTTATAAGCTCACTGTATACTGAGTTATATAACATAATATATTGTTTTATGTTTATTATTTTTAATTCTTCTTTTTGATTAATTATTTCATAATTTATTTTATTTATATAGTCATTCAAATTATCCTTAATTTTAGTAAAATCTAATGAAATTTTTGTTACTGAATCAAGGGTACTTTCAAAAATTTTAATTTGATCTTTTTGAAGTAAAAGTGTTTTTAATTGTTTTTCCTCCAAAAGTCTAATTTTATTTTGATACTCTTCCCCATCTTCCTCAGTCAAAACTCAAAATAAGGTTCGTTGTAGCTTTCCAATCCCTCCGAAAAATGAGCTTCGTTTTGTTCTATAGTCCTTAGAATTTAAATTGTGTTTTTTATCAATGTTTAAATACTGTTGTAGTGTGTCTCTTTCATCATTAATTTTGTCTAATAGTGCTGAGTTAATTTTTTTTAAATTTATACATATATCATTTATATCAGTTGACTTATTTTCAAATTTTTGGCAAATTAGTTTACATCTGTTAAAGTATATATTTATGTACGCATAACTACTTTCGTAATCTAATATAATAAAACGTGAAGGAGTTCGCCTCTAGACCGCCAGGTGCGACGCAGCAAATTGCAGAGAGCCAATCGTAAAATTAGATTTTTTTCCCGACCCGTTATCACTTCTTTGCGTTATCGCCGACGGCTTCGGTTCGTCACTGCCGTCGCCCTTGCCGACCGCCTTACGTCTTTTGAAGTCCTTTTTCGTTTTGTGGACACGTTATATTATCACGGCATATCACCGCCGCCGACCGTTATCGCGCTTATTATTATGTATCGCTTTTTCGAAAATGTCTATTGCTCTCAATAATATTTTTTAAGCCCGTTTGTGCCGACCCGAAGGCGTTTTTCGACCCCGTGGTCGTGTTTTTCGCGTACGTCGCGTCTTTTAACGGCCGGTAGTGTGCCCGTTGTTTACGTGATTGTTTTTTTGACGTCACGATCACGTTTACTCAGACGACCGACGTATGAGGTCTGTACTCAGTATAATATAATATATTGAAATGTTTTTCGATTAATCGTGCGGTTTTAATCCGATGTGTGTTTTGTTTCTCTGTATACGTGTTGCAGTTCTCCCGTTCCGGATACAAGTCATTTCGTAGCCGTCGTTGCAGACTGTCGACGTCGGAGATTGCTTTTTTCCACGCATCAAAGGCTGTCAAGTTTTCTCTTTAATTTGTTGTTTAATTTGTTCCCAGTTTATATTTGGTGTTTTGGTTTTTATTAATTTGAAAAATTTTGATGCTGAGTCTTTTAAATATAATGGTAATAACGTTATTTTTTCTGTTTCTCCCCAATTATTGATTATTGCAGCTAAGTCGAAATTTTCTATAAAAGAATCAACGTCTTCTCCAATTTTCCCCGAAAACGTTTGTGGTTGATGGATCATTGTTTTAAATTCCATTTTTACTTTTGTTCCTTTTTGATTATTATAATTATTAATTAATTTAGTCGGTTCTATGTAGTTTGTTAGATTTGTATCGAAATTGTTACTATCTACTGTTTTGTCTAGAATAAACGTTGTGTCGTCGAATTTTAGACTGCTCTGTTTGTCTTTGTTTTCTAAATTTGTTACGCCTTTTAATTTTTCTGTTAAGCTATTAGTTAATGTTTGTGTTGAATCGCTATTTATTTTAATATTTTTTCGTATGATATTACGTGCTAATTCTCTTAAGTGTTCCTGAGTATGGACCGTTGTTACTATACCGAATTGTTCATGTAAAATCGTTTGTAGTCTGTCTTTCTTTATATATGGTAATTGTCCTAATTTACTGTTAATAAATATATCAAATTCCTCTTGCGATAAGGGTGATTCAAAAATATCTAATTTTTTTTTCTTTTAAATTTTTTATATTACCTTCAAAATATTCTACTCGAATTGCGTTACTAGCATTAAATAAAATCTGTACTTGTTCTAACGTTAAATTATTGAGAAATTGTATTAGTCCTTCTCTATCAGATTCCAATAAATTAAAACTCTGAGAAACCAATTTAATATTTTCTGTATTTAAATTTATAGTTAAATTGTTTTCGTTATTTTTTAAATACCACATTCCATTATTTAACTGTCACTACTGCTAATAATAATTTAATCTAAATAGATTAACTATTTTTCTAATATTAAATTATTGTTTTTAATTAAATTTTATGTTAATTAATTAATTAATTTTTAAATAGTTTATTTTTTCTTAACACTTAAATTTCCTTTTAAAACCTATATTCAAAATTAATTACTTAATTTTTTGTTACTTAAAAACTTATTTCACTTAAACTTAATTTTTCATTACAAATTCGTTTATCTCTCTTAAAACCTATAATCAATATTAATCACTTAATTTCTCGTTATTCAAAAACTTATCTCGTTTAAACTTAAATTTTCATTTCAAATCCGTTTATCTCTCTTAAAACTTAAATTTCCTTATAAAACCTATATTCAGTATTAATTACTTAATTTTTTGATATTCAAAAACTTATTTCACTTAAACTTAAATTTTCATTTCAAATTCGTTTAACTCTCTTAAAACTTAAATTTCCTTTTAAAACCTATATTCAGTATTAATTACTTAATTTTTTGTTATTCAAAAACTTATTTCACTTAAACTTAATTTTTCATTTCAAATTCGTTTATCTCTCTTAAAATTTAAATTTCCTTTTAAAACCTATACTCAGTATTAATTACCTAATTTTTTGCTATTCAAAATCTTATTTCACTTAAACTTAATTTTTCATTCGTAATATAAAAAATTTAAATTACTTAAACTTATAAATTAATAAAAAATGAAACAAAATCCATGTAATCCAATACAACTGTAATTATTACAGGCTTCGGCGCCTCCACCAATATGTAACGTGGTCGGGGAATGACCAGTTAAATATGAGATACCCAGTGAGAGTCGTAGGACTCTTTAGATATAATTTCCGTAGCCAGGGGTAGATTATAGGAATCTTAATTATAATATGAATAACTAGGATTCTGTTTCAGGTATTACTAGTTTTTATTAAATACTAAATACTTATAAATAGTGTTACTCACGGTAATTATCTTATGTACTACTGTTGACCTTAACGTGGTTAAACGGAGTCCTGTCAATACTCTTGATCTGAGGTGTACAATCGACTAACTACCTATCGTGTTGTCTCTTGGCCATAGGCCTTACAATTATATGTGTGTGTGTGTTTAATAAAGTATTGGTCAGCAGTAGTGTCATGTAACATATTAATATTTATAATAATTGTTACATTAGTATTTATATTATTTATTATTATTATTGTATTTATATGTTGTTATTATCATTTTTGGGGCCCTGTATTACAAAAATATTATATTTATTTGCGGCACTTCGCGATGGTGTCGCGAGTGTTATAATTATATAATTCATATCGAATACATACTACTAATATTAATTGATTTGTAGTAATTTATATTATATTATATTGGTCACCTAATATTTTATTCACGCGAGTCGCGGCAAACTGCCCACACATCGCAAGATTTGTCGCGGCGATCAAACATTGGTAGCAGAGCGTGGTTACGGGACCCGGGGGGTTCAGTAGCGTGGATATTTATATTTAGTTTTGGTGGTTCCAATTCTAGTTTTTTAATTATTAATTTTATTCTGTGCTTAAGCACGTCAATTAATTGTATTTCTATAGCTGATTGCGACAGGTGTACGGTGCTAGTCGGTGATTGCCTTTTGATTTTGCGAGTTTACATAACGATATAATATTAAGTATACCTAATTAATCCGTATAACAGTTGTCCCTTTTGTTATTTTTTATTACCACAACGCGGGAGGTTCTAATTGATACAATGTCTACCGGCGAGCAAGAAATAGAGCGTATAAAACGAGTTAAATCGTTCGCAACGGTAAAACGTAATGCCGCGATATCCAACATTAGGGCAGTTCATGACATGGCATTACGCGTCGTTAAAGAGCCCGATTTAGTCCCACAGTTTTTAGTTGCCGTTACCGATCTGGATACGTTTTGGACCCAGTTTAAGCTCGAGGATGAGTCCGTCCTAGACTCGTTAGTTAGACTGGGTGAAAGCGATAACTATGTCGTTGATTTACCTTCGGAGGTCCGTGGACTTATTACTGAGTCGAAAGCAATTGCCCAAAAGGTAACCCCGAAAGGTGCTGAGCTCATCGACATGTTGTTCATATTTTAATGTCATAGGTATAGTTCATAAAATATGGTCCAATCAGTTAATTATTGAAGTATACTGTACATACATTGTGGGTCATTGATTTGGTTCATTCCAGTAATGATAGTTATGTTTCATCAGTGCAAAATATTATTTTCATTAACTACATACCTATCTTTCACTTGTGAATTAGATTATCAGAAAACAATAATAAAATACCTCGTTAACTGTAAGTTTAACTATCTAACTTGTAACCTAGTTCTTTATACATTTTAATATTAATAAGTTTTAATACCATTTCAGAACTTTGGTCATAGTGTACAACTAAAAATTCAAAATATGATTAATAACTAATTGATACATTTTTATTCAATTAACTGCTGTATTCCAATCATTACATGCACAGAAATTAAATATGTTAATATTTACATATTCTATTTTCATATTTAATAATTTTAGTGTAAATAAATTGTTATTACACTAAGTACAAATAATACCAACATCAACATTCTAAAATGTAAGTTAATGAATTTAAGTAATATTAATTTAATTTTAATATTTAATAATAATAGGTTTTAATTATTTTTCAGGATATTAGTTTTAATATTTGAATTAACTATGAATGTAATTGATGTAATTATTCAAAAATCAATATGTCGTCATCATTGAAAATATTTGTATTGCACTAAAATTTTTGTAAAATTAAGTAGGTAAAGTTAATTAATAGTTATTTTTATAGTTTATTTAATTTTATTATTTTTAATTATATTATATTATATTAATGTAGTGCTGTGATAAAGTAATGCTAATCTAAATAGTTAAAGGGATGAATGTCGGTACTAAACTTAATTAACTTAACAAATATTTTCTACACTATCTTCTACACTTGAAAAAATACCTCATTTATCCCTATTAATTTTGAGGTACAATGAAAATACATGCTTAATTATCTTAATTTGACAAACCAAGACAAAAATATAAATGTCCCAAAACCTGAGGTACCCATATTCGAAAAAGAATAAGTAATTTATAATTTTAAATGTTATTCTGAGGTATTCATTTTTAGTTTAATTAATATATGTACTTTATTTTTTGTGAGTTATGGCTTTATTTATTTGATTTCTAAGTGAATTTTACATTTACACTAATACTCTGCTTATGCAATCCGTTAAGTAAATACTAATATTTGTTTAGTTTTTTGAATAAATATAGTCAAATACTCGCAAAAAATACAGAACTATATTAATTGAGCTAAAAATATTAAGAAAAACAGTTTAATAAAGATAATGAAATTTTATTTATCATTTTGTGGCCAACATTTTGGAACCGGATAGTTCATCGCTGTGCCTTTTTTCCTGTCATTCATAGAACACCGTGGATTGTTCTATAATTCAAAATGTAACACATATTTTACTAAAAATTCAGTTTATATTATTATTCAGATAAATTTCTGTATACCTTTTCATGACCTTGCCAATACACAAATCTAGATTTTGCCTTTCTAATAAGGTACTTATCTTCCGACGATAGTTCCTTTGTATTTAAAGACATTGAAATGTCAATAAATGATGAATGTTTTGGACACCACCATTCTTTACATTCCTGAATTTATCATCGACATTACAATAATATTTTAGGTTACATATTATTTTAATATCGTAAATTATCAATAACATGTTAATAACAATTCATTATTTAACTAAGTACCTACCTCAGTTACTGATTTAAAACTTTCGTCAATAGCTTCAGTTTTTTCTTCTAAATTCAATTTACCCAATTTTGCGCACACCAACTTTTCTAAAAATTCCATTTTCTCCATTATGGGCATCAACTCATGTTTTTGGACATAATTTTTGTCAGAAGTTACATGTTTCTAAAATTAAAAAAAATTTATTTCATGAAAATTGAAAGTAAATTTTTAAATAAAATAATAATTTGATTACCGATTCATTTTCATCATTTTGAACTACAGTAGTTGTATCTTTGCATATTAACTCTGAGTCAACTAATTTTTGTTCAAGTGTTGCCTATAAACAATAATGATTAGCATACTTTTTATTACTTGAATTATTCAGAAACTAAAACCCACCAACTTATCTTTCAAATCCTGGTTTTCCAGTTCAAGTATTTTCTGTAAAATATATTTAAAGTATCTTTATTGTATTAATTGCTTTAAATTTACTTAATATTTTTATATTATTTTTTTGTTATTTTAAATACTTACAACTTTTAAGTTTGACGAATCGACCTTTACTTTTAGCGTTTCCTACAATTTTTTTTTATTATAATTAACATTTTTAATTTGTATTATAAAAAATTAAATGTTACTTACAATTTCATTGGTTAATTTTTTATTTTCATTTTCCAATGCCTCATTATCATCAGCACTATCTTTCAGCTCTGTCTTTTTATTATTTAAATCATAGAGAACTGATTTATATTGCTGTATAAAATAATAGCCCATAATTAAATTTATATTATAATGTTAAATTAAAATATTTGTAGTATTGTATTAGATATTTATTTATTATATTATTTTATATAGTTGTGTAATGTAAATGTTGTATCGAATAATAAACATTAATTTTAATTTTTAATTAATTTAAAAATGAAATTATTCAATATAAATATTAATGTATGATCAAAAAATAAAATTCTAATTATTAAATACCTGTCGTAAATTATCCATTTCTGTTATGGATTCTTGGAATGCAAATTTGAAAAATTCCAATTCTGATACTTTTTCGCCTTGGTTTTTTTTATTGTACTCGATGTACAATGTACCGACATCTTCAAGTACATCAATTTTTGAAAAATCCATTTTAATATTTTAAAAATTAAAATACTTCTCAAGTCACAAGGAGGTAAAATTGTTAAACCAACGTGTTAACCTTAAACCCCTAAGATGGAACTGATGACAAAATGAATCAAAGCCATTCAAAGGTAAAATGTTTGGTGCCTTTGATAAGATAAATATTTATTTGGTTTTTTTTATAATGTGCTATTTTTGAAAATACATACATATAATGTATACTATATTTACTATATTTACTATATTGTTATTGTTTATTTGTTTACTTATTTAAGTAAGTATGATAAGTTTATCTGACAATTAGCAGCTTTCTATGGTAAGCTAGCTACAATAATTGTCACCTATGCTTTGCAGTGTTCTTTTAGTCATTTATTTTTTTTATTTGAATCATGCCCACTATTTATGAAAAAAATGAGTATGCCGATATGTTGGCAGTTTTTTATGAAGTAGGGAGGAGTACACTTAAAGCATCTCGTTTGTACTTACAACGATACCCTCAGAGGAGACAACCATCAAGAGCTACTTATGCGAATATAGGCAAATGTTTACGTGAGAAAGGTAATATTAAGCATGTATTAATTAAATGCTTGATGATTAAAAATTTGTGTAATAAAATTTTATTATAAATAAACAATTTTAAAATTTTAAAATAGTTATGCATTAGTACATACCTAATAACAATAGGTATTTGATCATAAAAATTTGTTTTATATACTTAGTAGGAAATTTTACTAAGAATTAAAAAAAGTTTCCAATTGGATTTAATTTACTAACAAACCTAAACCTCATATTGCATTTATTACCTATCAAAGTATTCAATCATATTAATTAATATAATAAATAAATAAATGAATAATAACACATATACATATATATTTATATAAACAATTTTAGAATTGTATTTAATTTAAGCTGGTACAAATACATACATACCTATCTAATAAAATATAACAAAATAGTTGTCTTTACGTATCCTATTTACATAATTAATTACTATTACACTAAGTGCAAATAATACCAACATCAATATTCTAAAAATAATATGTAAGTTAAGAAATTTAAATAATATTAGTTTAATTCTAATATTATTATAATAATAGTATTAAAATTAAATCATTAATTTAATTTACACAGTAGGTATCAAAAAAAAAAAAAAACCAATAAAAATAGTACAGAAATTAACATTAAAAGTAGTGATAAAATAATTAACAATTACTAATTAGATTGTATCATTAGGTAGTTTTCCAACTGGTAAAAAAAAAGAAAAATTTTGTCCTGCGTTGGATGAAAACCATCAAGTCAGTGTTTTAGCTGCATTTGAATTTCAACCACATGCATCAATTAGAATGATAGCTGATCAAACAGATATTAGTTGTTCTTCAGTCTACCGTATCTTACATCAAAATTCTTACCATCCTTATAAAATCCATTATGTACAGGGGTTAAAACCAACAGACCCAAGTAGAAGATTAGATTTTTTATCAAAAATTGTAGTATTGCATGAAGAAGATGAAAACATTTTTTCAAAAATTTTGTGGACCGATGAAAGTTGTTTTAACAATAATGGTATTGTAAACCGTCACAATTCACACTATTGGAGTACAAATAATCCACATTGGACACGTGAAACAAATGCACAAGTTAGATGGTCAATCAATGTGTGGTGTGGGATTATTAATAATCAGTTAATTGGACCATATTTTTATGACGGTACATTAACTGGTCTTCGGTACCTTGATTTTCTGGTCAATATTTTGCCTGATTTGATGGCTTATGTACCTAATAAAGTTTGTGACGATATGTGGTTTCAGCAGGATGGTGCTCCACCTCACAACTCAAATGCAGTTAAGGATCATTTGAACCAGCGGTATCCATCACAATGGCTTGGTACAAATGGTCCACTTAAATGGCCTGCACGATCTCCTGACCTGACTCCGTTGGACTTTTTCTTGTGGGGTTACTTAAAAGACAAGGTGTACGAGCAACAATCGACATCCTTGATAGACTTAAAAGAACGTATTACTGTAGCATGCCGTACAGTAACAACGAGCATGTTGAAATCTGTCATGGATTCAATCATATACAGATACGAAAAATGTTTAGAAAACAATGGAGGGCATTTTGAAAACTTGTTGTAGAATTTAGTTAATGTTGTTTTGTTATTGTTTAATAAATTAAATACTTTATATTACATAATATATGCAGTTGTATTAATTGTACCTAATGACTGTTGATTGTTGCGTATTGACTATTGACTACCTATTCTTAATTATTCATAATTCATATTATTGAATATTATTTTAGATTATTTGATTACAGTATCATATATTCATATCAATATTATACATATTACCTATCACGGTCTTAGATTAATATCATACTCTAGTACACCTTGTGTGGGTCTTATAATCAATGATACCATTGTCTATTCGATATCTCGATCATAATTTTTTTTCATGGAAAACTCAAGATAGTAAATACTTAGGTCGGATACAGATAATCTATTAGAAATAATATGAAATTATGCAAACTTCAAAAAATTGTAGAAAATAAATGGTAGAACATTTTACATTTTTTTTTTTTGCAAACATGTTTTAAAAATCATATCAATGAAATGGCTATTTTGATTTTTTTAAATATCAAATGGAAAAATTTTTAATTTTTCAATTTTACATAGAAAATGTTAAAAAAAAAATCGAAAAATATTTTGATTATAGCGCAGATGATAATTGACAATTCAAAAAAAAAAAAAGTTGAAAATGTTCAATAGAACAAAAGTTATTGCAATTGTCAGTTCATCGTGAAACACCCTGTATAAAAAATGCTCATAACAGTCATAACTCACCTAAAAATTAAGTTATCGTAAAATAACCACACTCAAACACAGATAATGTTCTAACCATCAAGTTCAATTCAGTGGCGTAGCCAAGGGGAGGGCTAAAGGGGCTATAGCCTCTCCCATTGTCTATATTTTTTATATTGTTTTGAAATATTTAAATTTAAATATGGAAATTGTCTTAAACATTTTAATAATATATTTCTAGTTATTAGTTGTTTCATAGAATATTTGAGTTAAAAAAGTGTTTATTAATTTTTTTGTTGTTTTTGATTTTCAATGACTCATGTTAAAAGTGTTTAGCCCTCCCCATAAAAAAATCCTGGCTACGCCTCGGAGTTTCATTATAGGTCATATGACTATAATTTATAAACTAACAGAATTACTGTGATCTGATAAGCTTAAATTTGTTGTTACGTACTTGTAAGACGAAGACAACAGTTGATATGTGCGTAGTGTCTTAAATGGCAACCCATATTTTAAATATAATTTTCAGATGATTTACTTCATGACATTTTGATTTCGATTTGTGATGTGAACTCACAATTTGATAAACTAGAGCTACCTATATGTATAATTTAAAATAAATCTTATTAAATTAAATTTTTTAATTGTTCATATTATTTCCTCCTAAACACTGTGATGTAATCAAAATTTATTATTATAATTAAGTAATAAACTATTATTTAATATTATTGTTACACTTTATGAAATAAGATAATTTAAACAATTATTTTCAGGAAACAAATTTCTAAATTTCTATTTATTTTTTTTTAATAACACTATAGATTTTTATTTACAATTTAATTTACAGAAATTACAAACATAAACTATTCAATAAATAGGTACATAACAAACATAGAAACACCAATGCTCATTATTATTTTAATAGATACCTAATTATAATTCTGATTAAAAGAAAAATACATACAATTAAAAATTAAAATAAATGTTTAAATATTTAAATGTTGATTCTACACAATGTAGGGATTTGGAACGCTGTTTTCCGTGGCTCCATTTAGGTTACAAATTGATAGGTACATAATAAATAACATAATACCAAACAGTTTTTAAATTAAAATTGTGACCTTGTGGTGCCATGGTAACACACCTAATTCTATAAGATATGAAGAGTAATGATAAAAACGTATATTTTTTTTGAATTTCAGCATGAAAAGCATATTTCATCTCACAAGCTGTTACAAAATTAATTTGATGACAAGACTACAATAATATGTTGCATTTATAAATCATTTATCTTCTTCTGTCTTGCCATCTACATTTACTGTTTATATTTTATCGTTTACTACAAGAACTCATCGTTGAATACCTACTTGAATCTGTTATTTAACACAATATTGTTGTATCCTTTTTACATTTTAGATTTAATTCTTAAGTTATGTTGAAAAAGTGTTAAATGTACAGACATGGTTAAGTTAATATTTTTTTTTAATAAATAAATTATGAAATTAAGTTATTGGTTCATAATTCATATAGGTATATGTATCTGTTTATAATGTTTGATAATTAAAACTTTGTTCATTATCAGTATATTTAAATTACTCTTAATTGTATTCACCATGTCTGTTATTGTCATATTATTCACAAGTTAAATGATGAATTAAAACAGAAGCGTATAATTATTGTAAATGATACATTTTTGTAATTTTAAAATTAAAACCTATCCATTTTAAACATTTTTCAGGTATTGTGATCCTGTTTTCTTCCGATCAATTTCCAAGCCCACCTACAGCAGTATCACAACAACTTTAAGAGTATTTAGAATTAGTATTAGTGGTAGTAGTAGTTGTAGTTTCAGTAATTTAAGTTGTAGTCTTAAACAAAAAAAAAATTTAATTTTAGTTGTAGTTAGTTATATTTAACAAAAAAAAAAGTAGTTTTAGTTATAGTTGTAGTTTCAGTAATTTAAGTTGTAGTTTTAGGTACAGTAATTTAAGTTTTAGTTTTAAACAAACCAAAAAAATAATTAAAAAATAAAAACCAAAAAAAGTAGTTTTAGTTGTAGTTGTAGCTTCAGTAATTTAAGTTAGTTTTAGTTATAGTTGTAGTTTCAGTAATTTAAGTTGTAGTTTTAAACAAACCAAAAAAATATTTAAAAAATAAAAAACCAAAAAAAGTAGTTTTAGTTGTAGTGGTAAAAAAAATTAGTTTTAGTGGTAGATTTAGCTTCAGTAATTTAAGTTAGTTTTAGTTATAGCTGTAGTTTCAGTAATTTAAGTTGTAGTTTTAAATAAACCAAAAAAATATTTAAAAAATAAAAAACCAAAAAAAGTAGTTTTAGTTGTAGTTGTAGCTTCAGTAATTTAAGTTGTAGTTTTAGGTACAGTAATTTAAGTTTTAGTTTTAAACAAATCAAAAAAATATAAAAAAAGTAGTTTTAGTTGTAGTGGTAAAAAAAATTAGTTTTAGTGGTAGATTTAGCTGTAGTTTAAGTTTTAGTTAGCTAAAAATAGTGTCGACGAATTTTTGAATTCAGACACAAAATTGTCGAAGAGATCTAATCTCAGGCAACTAAAAAAGTGTCGACGAATTTTTAATTCAGACACAAAATTGTCGAAGAGATCTTATCTCAGGCAACTAAAAATTGTGTCGACGAATTTTTGATTCATACACGAAATTGTCGAAGAGATCTAATCTCAGGCAGCTAAAAATATTGTCGACGAATTTTTAATTCAGACACACCAATCAATTTATAAGCTTAAAAATGAGTTTAAAAGATAAATTGAAAGAGGTAGCTCATTATATTAAGACTGAATATCCAGAATTGAATTTTGAGAATGTCTCGGTTTCTGACAGTTGTGTAACTAACATTTGCAATATTAATTTTAAGAAAAATAATGATCACAAATTAAGAAAATCAATAGTAAATGCTATGAATAGAAAAACTTCATCTCTTCATAAGTACATTGAAACTATGAACAGTAATGTTGTAATTAATACATCAGAAATGAATAATAGTACAATAACAAAATGTATTGAACAATGTAATTACACATCTAATGATTTTGTTAATTACAATAACAAAACTCTAAGTGACATCTGTAAACACATAAAAGTCGCTGTAAATAGTGTTAATAGTTATAAAGTGTATAGAAAATGTAAAAAACACTTCAACATTGAACATGTCTTTGTCTAATCCATTGAATGCTGGCATTGAGAATAATGGTCTTGAAAATTGCAATTCATATTCTGATCACACAGAGCCCTAACTTGTTCAAAAAGACATACTGTAATACACGAGTGTATCACCCCAGAGTGATTTCAGTTGGATGATAAGGGATCCAGCAATACCTTGTAGTACCCCAATTATACCAGAAAACATTAGCAATGAAGCTGATCTTGTTACACCAAGTAAATTAGAAAGCAGGAGACATGTTGGACTTGTTCCAAGTCCCCTTAGGAATGCATACTTTAAGAAAACCCCAGTTAAATCTGGTGTTGTGCTGCCTTTGGGAACAAAAAATTGTTTCCCAAAACAATACGACAACGATGATTGTTCGTTTTTTGAAGAAATTTTCAAATTTTCATATGAAGAGTGGTCCCATATATACACATGGTAATGGTAAAAAACTTTTGGAAAAGACCAAAATATATCCTATCATGTTCAGAAAGCGCATAAGAACTGTAAATAACACGTGCGTTATTAATGCAAAAAGGGTTAGATATTATCTAAATCATTGCAATGTGTACATGTATTGTAGCCATGCGGGCTGTAAGACTTTTAGGATTAGAGTCCAGTCTGAAAACGGAATGTTTGTGGCGAATGTGTATAGTTCTGGTTTAGATTACCATCACAATCCCGACGACAATGCTCTCACGAACCACGTAAAAGGGTTTCAGCGAGAATTGAACAAAGAAAGGCTAAAAAAAACTAAAGCGTTTTCCTTCAGGTCAGATGCTATTGACATGTCATCACCCACTCAGTTGAATTGTGGTAATTTGCAAGGAATTAAATCAGATGACGTCTTCAGAAAAATCAGATCAGAGGCCTTAAGTGCCGATGATTATGATAAAGATGATTTTCATGATATTGTATTGATGTGTAATGACAAAGAAAACAACTTTGTAAAGCATGTCGGTATACCGTCAGTGCACTGTTATAGTAACGAGCAGTTGGACATAATAAAAAATCTGATTAAAAAACAAAAAATAGTTACCGGGTATTTGGATGCAACCGGTACATTGGTCAGGAAAATTGACAAGAACAGCAAAAGGGTTCTGTACTATGTATGTTAATGTCCCATTACCTAGAAACTAGAGTGTCTTGTGTCCCGTTGTTGAAATGATTAGTTCAGCCCACGACATAGTTGCAATTTCACAATGGTTGAACGCTTTTAAAGCATTCGTTTTGAAACACAAACTGACTTGGCCAGTATTCACAAATATAGTGACAGATTTCAGTTATGCCCAAATTAATGCCTTGTGTATTGGATGGAATGGTTTTACCTCTATATTCGACTACCTTAACTGGTGTTACAGAGTATTGGTTGAAAACCACGACGGATCTAATGTCACCATCATAAATATATGTGTAAACCATTACACAAAAATCATAGTAAACCATGTCTACACATATTTTCAATCTAAGACAGGCAATTCTAAGATTGTAGAAAAAATGAAAAGAAATGATATCATTGATTGGATATGTATACTTTTCAACACAACAAGTTTGGAGGATGTTGAACAATGGTTCAAAATATTTTCACTAATACTGTTGTCACCTTATAGTACAGGAGACACGCCATTAGTACAATGAAAGCCAAGTGTAATGATAAATACCAAATGCCAAATGAATCGAACGACGAAGGCAAAGATTACTCTGAGGACATTTATAAATTTCTATGCGAATCCAACACGAGTAATTCCACAATGTTCTGTAGATTTCAGTCGATAAAAGAACAGGTTAAATCTAAAGTCTCAAATTTTTCCGTAAATAGTGAAAATATAATTATTAATGAATACCATGATGAATCATATTTACACGAATTCATATTGAAGTGTGTACCATTCTTAGCATTGTGGACACCTATTATGAATAGTAAAGTAAACAATGGCATTGAAATCCGGCAGAGTAATGCTACCCTTGAATCTTGGTTTAAGACGGTAAAAATTGACATACTAGAAGGCGACCGGTTTTTAAAACATATGAGAGAGCGCGTCATGAATGTACACAAACAAATGAAGTACAATATTAAAAAAAATAAATGCACTCGTGCCCTTAATTTTGACAGTAAGTCTAAACAGAGTACTATTAAAGGAAATGGGAAAAGAAATACCCTAGAAATTTCTAACCATAAACATTTTGAGGCAATAGAAAGTTGGGGAAAAAAAGAGAAACAACACAAACATCTCCAACCCACCAAGTACCGTCCATTCACAAAACTGTCTTTAAAAATCCCAAAGTCTTCAACCACTACAGCACATGAAAATAACCTTTCGCCCAAAGTGGTCAATGATATTAATAGCGTTGTGTTCCTAGAATGTGACAATGAGGCTATGTTCACTGCTGATGAGCCTATTAATAACGATGTTGTTGTCAATGATTTGAGTAAGCCATGGTCGGAAAATTGTTTAATTAAATCAGTTTCAACACCTGGCAGTCATAAATCTCCGTTTCGACAACTAGCGCAGTCTATAGATTTATACCAAAATATGCTCCCTAAAGATTTGACATATTACAAACGAATTAAAATGCCAAAAAATAAAGATTATTTAGTTGGAATATACAATTACATACCAAGAGATCAAAATTGTGAAATCATGACAGAACTGTATATATCAGATTTTGATACATTGTCTGGAGAGAATTGGTTGTGTAACTTTGTCATAGATATATGTCTGTTGTCATATGCACATAAAATTAATTTAAAAAACACACACATTTTATCCTGCAATTGTGTTACTAAGCTGATGGAAAAAAGTGAAATCGGAGAAGAGCACGATAAAATTACTTTCAATCACAACAGTATGGTTATTATGCCATGGTTAGTAAATAATAATTCTCACTGGATTTTAGTCTTTATAAATTTCAAAACCAAACAATGTTACATCGTGGACCCAAGTAGTCCATACGATGTGAATGATAGAATACCGAAACTTCGATTCAAAAAATTATTTGAAAAATTGAAATCAAACGTTACCTACGGCAACGATGAACAACAGTGTCCATCATTAACACCGATTGTGTGCCCTTTGGAAAACATTCCAATACAAAAAGACACATATAACTGTGGAGTTTATGTTATTTACTATGCATTTACAATTATGGACAGTTCTAATTTCAGTTTAGACTTCAATCCTAACATTCACAGAAAATATTTAAAGACCTATCTCTTAGAAAATTCTGAAGACATGACAAACATATGCTTATATTGTAACTGGCATTCAGATAAGCACCGTTGTCAACAGGATGATGAATATGTAGAATGGGTGTCGTGTTCTCTGTGTTGTCGCTGGATAGCCATTAATTGCATCCCTAAAGAAAAGAGAATTGTTAATTACGCAATTAATGATTTATTCTGTTTATTGTGTCAGAAATGAAGAAATTAAAATATATAGCAATTATTAAGTAGACCCTAGAGCTAAAGCACATTAAAAATTGTGACTAAATAGTTTTAACTTTTAAAACACAATTTGTAACCACACCAGTCATGCATTTCATACATCTGCATAACTGACAGTCCGCAGTCTGATATTTCAAAGTGGGTAGGCATTTAGTGTTTTGATTTGTTTAATTTATATTTAATATTTAAAAAAAAAACTCACTTGACGTTACAACAATGATCAATCCAATATAAAAGGTACAATGAATGTGGTCATCATAGATGTCAACCTTCCCAAAACAAAGTTTTGATGAAGTTACATTTCTGAAATAAAAGTTTGATTAGAATAATTTGTGAAAATTTGGTACACAGATAATCTAAATCAGTATTTAATAAGATAAACACTTTGTAACCATAGGTTTGGCGAAGACCTGAAGTTAAAATTTTACACCAGCGGTTATAATTTTGGATAATATATTAAAAAACATCAAGGTTCTGTGCAATTAATTACAAAAATATGAATAAACTAACATTTAATGGACAAAAATAGTTAAGAGTAGTCAATTACTGCCAAAAAGTGACTTAAATGATGCATAAATACTTCTTATAACTTGTCTTGTTACTATAACTAGTAACATATTAGTCGAGTTAAAAGAATAATAAACCAATTGGGGGATAAAAGTTTGATTTAAGCTATGAATACTAATTTACAAAATATGGATTAGGATTTAGGAGATTTATAAATGGCTTTATAGACCGACATGATAGTGAACATTAAAAATCGGTTTGTTTTAAATTTAAATTTTAAAAAAGATAAATATATTTTATGGATATGGAACTGACTTATAAAAAGATCCATTAAATAATTTATTACTTTCCATGGGCCACAGCTATGTTTGATAAAAATATAATAATTGCTCCTCCGAATGTGGTAAAATGTCAAATGTCCACCTACAATATTGTAGGCCAGTAGGCTTTTCCGCCTCGATCCACCACTGAGTTTAATTTTACCTAATAAAATAAAATGAATAAAATTCAAATGATTTTAAAATAGCACATAGAATTTCTTTTGAGGATACTTTTTGTCCAAATAATTTTTCCAAAGCCATATTGTTGTGTGGAACAAATATTTAAATGCTTAACTGAAAACAAAAATAAAATGAATATACTATTAATTGTTGTGATATCAATACTTACTAATTTAAGCTGTATATAATTCATGCACAACAGGTTTATTTAATGACTGATTATTGTTGACGAATACCAATCAGAATTTTGATAAGAAATACCTCAAGTTGTGGGTTTCTGATAGCAGTTATAATATGTATTTATTTTGTACATATTATATCCATTGATTATTTTGGTTGTTCATGCCCAGATTTTTTTCAAAATGTTTTCCACACATTTTGGATAGAAAATGAAATGGCAGTTTGTAACCAATTTCACACCTAAAAATGTGACAGAAAATAGTTTATTAATATAACAAAACATAATTGATTTGATTTAGGTATGTGTAATAATTGAAATATGTTATTCACCTTGACTTCAGTCCTTTCAAACAAATCACGGTTGTCACTTGTACTAGGCACATCAGTGTTTGAAGCACTTGGCAGGATAGCTTTTACTAGTTCTGGATAAATATTGGCTAAAATGCAATAATATAATATAAAAACTTAATATGTTTAGGAATTTTTTGTATATACAATAAAACCATAACTTACATTTTTCACTCTTTCAACAATATAAGTTGGAACAGCAGATGTTTTTTAAAATCATCATGTTTTGATTTTGATTAAAAATCAAACTTTCTAAATCAAAATAAAATGACTCATTTTAAATGAGCAGAACATAATAAACTGTTCTTAGTGATATCCTTTGTATTTAAAGTTTAAACCATTTTCATTTATGAAATTCAACCATTTTCCTCAAATATTTTCTTTACCTGGGAACCTGAATAATAATAAATAATAATTATAAGAATGTAAAATACATTTATGTATAAATAAAATACATATTAATAAAGATGATCAAATAACGGTTATTATTCATTAGAACTTACTTATAAAAAGAGATATAAGCAGTTTTGCATCTTGCATTTCTCGATCTACTACAGCCAAAAACAGCTCGGCATTTTAAAAAAAAATGAATTAAGACAATTAAACAAAATAAAAACAACTCAACGTTTTTTAAATCAAATACAAAGTATGAATAGCTGCGTTACTTGTACTTGACAATAAAAAGCCGAAAAGGAAAACATGTGCAACACTTGTGCTAAGCGCTGTGCTCACATCATATACAGTTATCAGTTATTCAGTTATCACTTCATGGTTATGTCAAACAGGTTGACCTGAAGTTTTAGTCGTACATTATTTTTGTTATTGTACATGGCGACCTTGAGTCTTAACTGCCGCGCTTCAACCTGGAATACAGACGGTATTCAATATAATATATTATGAAAAACAATCGACTTCCTATAATATGTTTTAAAATAAAAGAAGTCAACAGGTATGTATTTAAGTATTTTATACTAATATGTATATTCAGCGCCGGATTTAGAGTTGTGGGGGCCCCAGGGCCCACAAAAGATTGAAATATAAGAATTTTTAGTTGATCTACATACTTTAAAATTACCTATATTAGCGATAGGTTATTATCACACAAGCAATAACCTTTATAGTCATCACTTTTTATTTTTTAATTTAGTACCTACATCAAAACCATTGAATTTGAATAAGTTATTATTCTAGAAAAAAATGTACCTATTATTGTACTAGGAATAAGAAGTTTGATGAAAGTAACACTATCTAGTTTATATAAATTATTGATATAGAAAAAAAAACACAGATAGTATCAAACATAACATTATTTTTAGACACTTTAGACACTGAGTAATATTTTTGCCAGTAATTAAAAACCCTATTTCGAACGTAGTGTATATACAATTTAGATTATAAATGTATAATTTATACAACATAAACAAAATAATACTAATTTTTATATTTATATCCAAATGACTGAAATAAGTCAGGGTTAGGATTTTATAGCACTTAAAATTGTATAAATATGCGCTATAATATGACCTTAAATATTGCTAAATATGCACTAAAAACATGCAAAAAAAGAAATCTTACAGTAGAAATTGACAAAAAAGTCCCAACAAAATAAGCAGATAATAAAAATTAAAACCAAATACCTAATTCGAAATCATCGTAATAGGATATTATATCTATTATTGATGTACATAATTGTACAGCTTTGTAACAGCGTAATCGGCCTATTAACTTAATCTATACACTTACAATTCACTTGATAATTCGATTGACAAAAATTTAAAACCACGTTTTGGTAAAATGTTATTTCATACAATAAGACCGATTTTTATTGTTCTGAATTTACCAAGCTGATATTAATTACTTGATATGTGTATAGAATCGTAATTTATTAGGAAATACAAAATGATGATAAAGCGATTTTAAATTGTGCCCGGCAATTTTCAGGTATACATTAAAATGTAGTAAAATGCGCCCATAATATCTAATCTAAGTGTGACCTTGAATTCATCCGTTTTAAACACTTTTGTACATATATTGGTGTAAAAACCAAACGTAACCGTTTATTATTATAATATTAGCGATTTTATTTGCTGACTTTCCTCCGAATATTTGGGCATCAGCTAATATTCAGCTTCCGTAACATAACACGGACTTCTAATGCCTGTGAATATTTCCACAGTCATTTTAATAAAAGCTTTTATACTTCCTCATCATTATATTTATAATTTTATTTATAAAATATTAGAGTTACAGTCCGAAATTTACATAAAAATTAATAGTATAAAATGAACCTTATAAATCTCAAAACAATGGAAAAAATAATTCAACAATACAATGAAAATTCAAAATACTATTACGAGAGCTGAATATGTAAAATTGATGTCTCATTACTATGCTGATATATAACTTATACATTTATTATACTATTTACTCTATATTATATAAATTAATTGATATTTTAGTATTCATTTTTTTTTATTATTATTTACTGTAAAAATTAACCTAAAAATATTTAAAACAACTTATTAATCCCATAATATTAAAAATAATTTTTGGAGGATAGTGATAGTCGCCTCCTCGCGGTTTCCTCTGGGTAATGATAAATTATTATAATAAAAATAACATTTCTATTGGGCGTAATTTCCTACATAGATATTTACCTAAAAAATACCGGGCGAAATTTACAATTCCTTCCTTTCGTTGAGCGCAATTTACGTTTGCCCAATGCCCAATATTATAAGCACTTAATCATAGATATTAAAGAATGGATAGACCATGGCTATATTAATAAAATAGAGGGTAGTGTGCCAGAATGAGGAAGAGAGAAAAACTGATTTTTATCATTACCTTTCATTCTGGCAGAGGTCTTATCTTAAATTATATACAGACGTACAGTGATTTTGTAATTTGTATAATATGTATATAAATATATATATTTGTGTTAAGACCTCTATAACCTCGACATATTTTCATGTTCGTACCCGTATAAGCATAAATGGTGAGATATGCACAGTGGCGGCTTGGCCAGGTCGGCGACTGGGCGCCCTCGGCTAAAGTGACCCTTACGGCTGTTGCGTGCCAATATCAATACTTGACCCAGTACAATATAAATAGCAAAGGATAAAATCGATAATGGATTATTTTGGTGTTATATCTGGTGGGCCCCTCCCTTGGGAGATTTCTGGCTACCTAGAGATCGTATGAAATACGGTCCCCTGGACTTTCCGTCGCTTATTGCGGTACAACCGAGTCGCGTGTGCACTCTAGATTCATATATAACTGGTAGAGAATTTTCCTGGCTTTCCGAATATACTATCAAATCGCTTCGCCACCTTCCGGAACATTTTCAAAAAAATTAAAAACCGCGCGCCCGCCCGTACCTACAGATCGTATAAATCTAAGTACATAATATATAATAATCAGTATTCACTGGGTTAATTACATGGCGCTATCTTGTGTTTTAATGTAATTTATGCGTCGGGCGCCTTGAATATAATAAACTGCAACTAGGCGTACAAGGTTTCTTATCACTAGTCGTCCGAAACAATAGTCCCCTAGCCATGGTCCCCTAACTTCACACCCGTGTCTCTACCATACATATAATTTTGGTAATACACCTCTACGTCCCCCGTTTACCATATAATACGCCCGTCATCAATAGTGAGACACAATTTAATAATATGTCTCGGCCGATTCGACGGCAACGACGGAACAGCGATTATGGTATAGATAAGATATAAATATAATTGTACATAACATATTAATCACATTCGTTACTCACACAGACACTGTATACGAAACAACATTGTATACATTTCATTTATAGAATTATGAAGAAATAAAATACCTACTTATGTAGTAATGTAGCATAATATAATATGGATCTCGCATAGTACTTTGACTACCTTGTATATGTGGGACTTTGATAAGATAAGTATTATAATACTTGAATTATGAACAGATCTCGGAACACAATCTTCGTATAAAATATAATACACAAAGACAAAGCTTACACTACCTATATACTGTGGTCAACGAATCTCGTAACGTTCTTATTTATAATTGGTGTATACGTATACTTGGGTGTACCTACTATAATAGGTACCGTAAAAGTGGGTTACTTGACCAGTTGACCACTTGAGGCAGTTTTGAAAAACATAGATTTCATATATTATAATTTGTTTTGTATACTACTATAATATGTTTATATTAAATAATTATATATTCGATATTTTGAATTATTGCAAACACCTTCGAACTTCCAAAATCAAGTATCTATTACACTCCAAAAGTCACTGGAGCAACGTAAAAATTAACTTCGTTAATTGTTATGTGTTAGTCATTTATTATGAGTTATGAGTTTATGACGAAGATACACGTCATGTGGGTACGATGTGCTCTTAACGAAATGAGATCCAATAAAATAAGAATACAAAATAATATTTGACGGTTCTATTAATATATCACATTTTAAATAATTTTTAAAATAATATTTTTTTCTTGGTAAGAAGCAATTATTACGATGGATCTCATAAAACGTACAATAGAAGACTCGTTTCTTATTGTTATTAATTTTAGCAAACGCGTTCAAATCAAACGGACGCGATTCTTTGCATGCGCTTGCGACCGAACGCGCCTGTTTTTCCACGTTTGAAATATTTGAATTTAGTATATACATTATACACATCTAAATACACGTGTACTATTTTGGGCGATTATTGTCCGCGATTCGGACACACGTTCTAATCGCTCCATGTGACCATGTGTAACAATAACTATTGTTATATCTTGTGTCGACGCGTTAGTTCATAGATACATGTATATTATAAATTGTTGATACTATAAACATGTTTGGTTATAATTTATAAATAATATTTTGATTAAAACCTTCTAGATAACAATTCAATAAACTCCTATTTCGTATAGAAGCGCATTAAAATTATTTTCATTATTCGACGTACTGCAGTGCGATTAACACTATACGTGAAATGTCTTTACTGATTGTTACGATTACGATTACATTAGTCCCATAATAATTCAGTGTGTGGTGTGTCTGTGAAATTTATTATTTTATTTATTTATTGTAACCAGTGTTGAAGTGTATACTATTTATGATGTTAACAAGAAAGAAAAAAATACTTAATGAAATAAATAATGACAGTAAAGGTAAGATACATTTTTAGATTCTGAGCGGAACGATGAATGTATTGATTTTGTAAAGATGTGTGTTTTTTTAAATTTTTTTTTTGTGTGTCATCACCGTTTGTGATAGTAGAACTACTTCGATTTTCAACTTCAGAATCTTGTTTTGACGGGAAAGGGAATCTATTTGGTGCATTGGGGAGGTCATAATTTAAAATTCCCTATAGTTTTCAATAGTGCCGAGATAAACAAAATACAATTTTAAAAATCGGAAATTTTTATGCAAAATCAGTTTTCGATAAACTAAAGTTGATTTTGGTTTTTGTTGTAACTCTAAAACAAATGATCATAAATATAATATGAAACTTTCGATGAATGTTTAAGTAGTCTGTTCTATACATGAAACAAATTTAAAAATATTTCGACTTGTTTTGAGCTGTTTACAGACATACTTAGTTTCCAACTTTTCTAAGTTCTTTTTCTATAAATGTCCATAAAATTTAATTTGTTGTGTTAAAAAGCTTGAAAATTTAATAGAAGACTCCTGATACATTGTTACAGTAGCAGTTGAAAAGTATTAAAATATATACTTAGGCACAATTTTTTTTATAAGCATTTAAAGTACGAATTTTGACAAAAATCTCGAAAATTATTAATCATTGTAATTAAAAAATTGTAAAATGTTCAGTTTTTATAAGTAAGGGTTGAAAATTTAAGACATTCAAAGAATCTCATAAAAAATTCATACTGTAACCAAAAAATCTAAAAATTATACAAACAATTATTTTTTACAGATATTTTAAATTCAAATTTAGACGAAATCACATATTAAAATAAAATATAACAAATGTAGTTATTTTGTTGTAATTTAAAAATATTATTCATGGATATATGAAACTTTTAGAGTACCTATATTTTTATATTTTATACACACAATGACATTTTAAATGTAATTTTTTTGATAAAAATGAATTAACCCACTGTAGTAGATACTAATGCTTAATACTAAAATTAATTACTTTAATCACAATAATAACATAAAATATGACTACCTATAGTATTATATAGGCTGACATACCGTCTTCGCTTAGAATTGTTTTTCAAATACAACGATATTATATCATTGAATTCAAATTTAATACCATCCATTAAAGTGACCTACTTATAACCTACTGTACAGCAGAGCAACATCCATTTGTCCACCTCTTTTATAATACTATACAGTATTAAATTTATTTTTTCTCACTACAATTAGAATGGATTGGTGTTCAATTTAAGGATGACGGGGTTTTTTATGTGTGCCCTATAACTCCTATGCTTAAAAATAAAAAAATTGGTACTTATTAAATGATTAAATGGACTGATGGATTCAAGTACAAGGCAAAATTATTAAAACGAGGAAGTAAGTATATATTTTCATAATTAAAATTATAATAGAATATATTTAATTAACTATTATAAATAATTTTAAGCTAAAGAAGATGTACAATTTTATATTGATGCACTTCAAAGGGGACAAAAAGAAGTCAAAATTAAAAAGAAATCAAATAAAATAACCATTTCAGTACAAAATGCAGCAATGATAGAAAAAGAAAATATTGTTAATCCAGGTAAACCGAGTATTAATTAATTTTGAGGACCAAGTTATTAATAATCAAAATTATATTACCTTTTTTGTTTATTATTTTTATTAGTGGTCTGTGATACAGCATATACTTTTGGTGACAATTATGATATTGCAACTTTACAAGAGAAAACAAACGTTAAAAAAGTCATTGGTGTCCATGATAATATCGAACAAAACAACGAGTGTTTAAGTTTGTTGAGTGGTGGTATAGAATTGGTAGAAAAAGAAAACATTGTTAATCCAGGTAAACCGAGTATTAAATAATTTTGAGGACCAAGTTATTAATAATCACAATTATGTCACCTTTTTTGTTTATTATTTTTATTAGTGGTTTGTGATACAGCATATACTTTTGGTGACAATTATGATATTGCAACTTTACAAGAGAAAACAAACGTTAAAGAAGTCATTGATGTCCATGATAATATCGAACAAAACAACGAGTGTATAAGTTTGTTGAGTGGTGGTATAGAATTGGTAGAAAAAGAAAATATTGTTAATCCAGGTAAATTGAGCATAAAAATAATTTGTACGATTAATAATTACACTAATTTTTTTATTATTCTATATTAATAATAGTTGAAACATTTGATCAAAATCTTATTAATATTCAATATGATATAGCATCAGAGTTTATTGAAGAACAAAATAAATCTCAGAGTAGTGAATTAAATAATCCAAAAGTTACAGAAGAAGGTAAACTATAATATAAATAATTATAAACTTAAATTAATATATATTTAAAATTGTGCTGGTGCAAATTTGTAGCATATTTCAAGATTAATCAGTTTTTAAATATCGAGCCCGATAGTACCATGTCCACGAATGATAGATATCCAGGTAAATGTAATTCAATTTATATCATAGCATTTTCAATTAACATTTATATTTTTGATATAGTTCTATTATGATTTATGATACTTATATTATATTTAATTTTTTTTAGGTTTTACATGTTTTAATTTATTATTCATATTGGTGGTTTTATATTCTTAACAGGTTTGCGTTATAATCAGAAAGTAACTCAAAGTTACGTTATAAGTAATTCTTCTTCCGAAGATTTGTATATAGATTCAGGATCTGAGTATATACCTTCTAAAGACAATCTAAGTTATAAAGATATCGATGACAACAACACATCAGTTTCCTCAAAAATTGAAGAGGTTAAAGAAATTGAAAATTCTAGTACCATTGAAGGAAAAAAAATATTAAATA